>VSMD01023065.1:0-40682 GCA_008750895.1 Mirza zaza | reverse complement strand
TTGGCCAACTAATATATATTGAAAAAATTAGCCAGGCATGGTGGCACATGCCTGTAGTCCCAGCTACTCAGGAGGCTGAGGCAGAAGGATTGCTTGAGCCCAGGAGTTTGAGGTTGCTGTGAGCTAGGCTGACACCACAGCACTCACTCTAGCCTGGGCAACAAAGCGAGACTGTTTCAAAAAAAACAAATAAAAAATAAAAAAAATGTAAGACCTACTGACTTATTATAAAAAGATACTTTCTAAGCAGTGATTCTCAACCCCTGCTGTACATTAAAATCACCATGAGATTTAAAATATACCAATATGGGGGTTATAGGGGCCAGGCATTAATTCTTTTTATAAAGAAAGTTCTAGGCTGGGCGAGGTGGCTCACGCCTGTAATCCTAGCACTCTGGGAGGCTGAGGCGGGCGGATTGCTCAAGGTCAGGAGTTCGAAAGCAGCCTGAGCAAGAGTGAGACTCCGTCTCTACTATAAATAGAAACAAATTGGCCAACTAATATATATTGAAAAAATTAGCCAGGCATGGTGGCACATGCCTGTAGTCCCAGCTACTCAGGAGGCTGAGGCAGAAGGATTGGTTGAGCCCAGAAGTTTGAGGTTGCTGTGAGCTAGGCTGATGCCAAGGCACTCACTCTAGCCTGAGCAACAACAACAACAAAAAAGAATTTCTAAGAAACATGTGTGGCAAACGTGGAAACAACCCAGTGCCCATCAATACATGATTACATTAAGAAAATGTGTGTGCGCGCCATGGAGTTCTACTCAGCCAGCCACACACACAAAAAAAGGTGATCTAGCACCTCTTGTATTATTCTAAAGCTGGAGCCCATTCTACTACATGAAGTATCTCAAGAGTGGAAAAACAAGCACCACATGTACTCACCATCAAATTGGTATTAACTGATCAACACTTAAGTGCACATATAGTAATAATATTCATTGTGTGTTGGGTAGGTGGGAGGGGGAAGGAGATGACGGGTATATACACACCTAATGGGTGCACACTGTCTGGAGGATGGACACACTTGAAGCTCTGACTTGGGTGGGACAAAGGCAATATATATAACCTAAACATTTGTATCCCTGTAATATGGTGAAATAAAAAAAAGGAACATGTATGTGTGTGTGTATGAAAAAGACAAAAAGAGAAAGAAAAACTATTCCTTCAGTACCCAAAGAAATATATAGTGTTCTGAGAATATGCATATTACTTACTGATTGAAGAGTATTTTCTTCTACCAACATTCTAACATTATCTCTCCATTACTGGTTGACCTTTTACTATGCACTGATCACCGTAATAAGCCCTTTATATACATTATCCATTTTCTTTTTTAAACCTATAGCAAAGCTTTGAGAGAGGTGCTAAGATCATCTTCCACATTTTACAGATGAGCGAATATTCTACCAATAACATAGGCCAGATCTCAAATTTTAAAAATTTTATCTGTGACACTACAGAGTTTTAAGTTATTTCTAAGCACCCAATTGGCCTTTAAATAGAAAAGGACACACACACACTAATAACTTCTACTACACCTCCAAAGTAAACATAACTGGGTTTCCATACCTTGCAACACTTTAACCTTTATATGCAACAATGTTCATACATTGTAGTCAAGCTAATGAAAAACTACCAGTTAATAGTACTGTATCTTCTTCAGCTACTACAGTTTATACAATTACTAGAACAGGGAGGCAGGTTGATGGCTTGGAGCATCCCCTTTGTGTTTATACTGCATGGGTTTGAATCTATACCACCAATAACTGCTGTGTGACTCTGGCCAAATTAATCTCTCAGATTTCATTTCCTCAACCTTAAAAGAGGATGTTAATAATAACACCTCCCTCAAAGACTTTTGGAATAAAAAAAGAGACAATACACGAAAAGGGCTGATTGTGCTCAGTACATTGTAAAAGGTCAACTAATGCTGGAGGGAGAACAGCCACACACATAAGCTTACCAGATGCCCCCCCCTCCTCAAAATAAACACTGAAAAGCCTATATTCTGAAAATTCCATTACAGAAAACGAGAATTACTATTTGACTTTATGCTAAAGACAAAACTCAAATTTAATCTACTCCTAATTTTTTAGGGGACCAATCTATTTGAGGTGAGCCAGAAAAGATGCTGCAGTGCATCTGTGACACACACCTAAAAATGGCTTCAGTCAAAGCAGCATCTTAATTACCTACACGGGAGGTTAAATCTACTTTTAAAACAATTCTGGAGTTAGGCTTGGTAGGCGCTTAATATCACCCTATCATTTTTGTCTGCAAGAGTAAACTATTAAGCACTTAAAATCAAGAATCGTCCGATTCTTCTGGTGCATTCCAAACGAAAACCTTACAGCAGAGCGGCCTACTGTACGATTCTAAACACCCTAACGAGATCTACCCATCTATGAACCCAGACTGAAGACCAGCCAATGCGGAGATCCGGGTAGCTTTACAGGCCAGCAGACACCAGGCATATCAGACCCTCACGAGCTCTAACAATCAAGTCTACACACATACACACACCTTTAAGGTAATGAGACGCAACCCTCCCGCGCAAAGGAAGGAAAGCTCCATCAACGTCCCTACCGGGCCCGGGCCCTTTTCTTCGGTCCTAAAGCGGGGCCTTTACCCTTACGCCGGTAACACTAACGCGGTCTCGAAGACGAGCGGCTGCCGAGCGGGACTCACGGCGCGAGCTGGGGGACGGAGCGGCCTAGAGCGCGGAAGGACGACCCGAAGCCTCCTCCCGCGTGGGGTGGCGCTGCCCAGGCGGGAGCGGGGCCGGTGCTGCCTCCCCGAGGAGCCCCTCACCTGGTCGGGTCTGTACGCCGCCCCCTCCCGCGCGCCGCTCTCGGCGAATCCCACCCTCCTGCACGCCGAGCAGGCGGAGGAGGCCCGGCCGAGCCCCGCAGCCGTGCGGCGGACGCAGCCCCATACTGGAAAAAAGACCGCGCGCCCGCCCGCCAGCCCGGCCGGCCGGAAAGCCCCTTCGGCGACCCGGCCACACGCAGGGGCACCCGCAGGGCCGAGGCTGGGCCTGGGCGGGAGCGAGGCGGGCCGGCCCGGGGCTCCGCGCTGCAGACCACACGCGGCGGCGCCGACCCGGTTTCCCGCTCCCCCGGCAGGAGGCCGGCTCCCCGACACGGCGACCGCGGCAGCCAGAGAGGAAGCGGACGCGCAGACCCCGGCCCTCTCCACGCGGCCCCGGCGCCCGGGTCGGGCCGCCCCACGCCGGCCCTTGCCGACGGGCCTCTTTGATCGCGGCCCCGCCGCCCTCGCTCTCCTTACCGGCCAGCGTGAGTGTCAAGTGTGCGCGCTGCGAGGGCCTCGGCCGACTTCTGAGCGAGGGAGCGGGGAGCGAAAGCTGGGGCTGGAGGGGCGGTCGGAGGCGCCCCGGGACTGGGAAAGCCGAAGCTGCGGATGGACAAACCGCCAAAGCACTTTCGCAGCTTCCCGAAAGGGAGAGCGAGCGAGAAAAAGAAGCAAGATGGCGGCTAGCCAGCCCCTACGTACGACGTCATGGCGCTACGTACGCAAGGCGAATCTCCGCAAGGACCGTCCCCGGTGCGGAGACGGCAGGATCACGTGAGGCCTCCGTGGCGGCCCCGCCTGCAGGAGGGCGATGGCGCCTCCTGCTGGAAGGAGGGAGTTCCTGCAATTAGAGTTGCCGCTGAAGAAAGGCAAAGCTTCGACCCGAGACCTTTCCGAGGAACTCCTGGGTTGCCCACGACTGCAGGTTGATAAGCCTCGGCAAAATGAACACTCTTGTGTCTGGTGGGCGGATGTGTAAGTTGGTTCATTCAGCAGTTTGGCAGTATGTTCTCAGTGAAGTAGGGGGCAAGCTGGGAAGTCTTGGTGTCTTTTGGTGTGTTTGAGGAGAAGAGTTAAAAGTTATCTGAGAGAGCAAACCGGCGTGAGGAGCAGAGTAGGATTGGCATGCTACGCTAAGAGCACTTTTTTTTTCAAGACGGAGTCTTTCTCTGTTGCCAGGGATGGAGTGCAGTGGCTTCACCATGGCTCACTGCAGCCTCCAACTCCTGGGCTCCAGCGATCCTCCTGCCTGGGCCACCCGAAGTGCTGGGCTGCAGGTTCGTGTTACTAAGCCCGACTAAGGGTTTTTGTTGTTGTTGTCCTTTTGTAGAGACGGTCTCCCTATGTTGCCCAGGCTGGCGTTGAACTTCTGGCCTCAAGAGATCCTCCCTCCTTGGCCTCCCAAAGTGCTGGGATTACGGTCAGCATAAACCACCACTGAGAGAGCGCTTTGGAAGGTTGTGGTTATGGATGTAAAATAAGCCATTCAGCTTATTTACATGATTTCTCCAGCACTGTTCAGCTCTTTGGTACAGCTACGAAGAAGATGGATAGTAAGATTTACCCATGCTGGGTTTTACCAGGCAAGTGTAATGTAGGTAGATGAGTGTATCTGGAAGTGAAGAACTATAATAATAATATTGTGTATGAACATGTAGTGGATGTTTAGTAAATGGTAACTTTTGTCTACTTTATCAACTGTCTGTGGTACATTTTATTATTTATTTATTTATTTTTTTTTTTTGAGACGGAGTCTCACTTTGTTGCCTGGGCTCGAGTACCGTGGCGTCAGCCTAGCTCACAGCAACCTCAGACTCCTGGGCTCAAGCAATCCTCCTGCCTCAGCCTCCCGAGTAGCTGGGACTACAGGCATGCGCCACCATGCCCGGCTAATTTATATATATATAGTTGTCCAGCTGATTTCTTTCTATTTTTTAGTAGAGATGGGGTGTCTCACTCTTTCTCAGGCTAGTCTCAAACTCCTGAGCTCATATATCCACCTGCCTCAGCCTCCCAGAGTGGTAGGATTACAGGCATGAGCCACCACACTTGGCCTGTGGTATATTTTAAATCAAAGGATTTCTTACCTCCTATCCTGATCTGAGCTATCTCCCCACCAGTAGCTGATCATGAAATTGTCACTGTAGCAATGTTAGGATAAATAAAATAATATAGAGAGGTAAATCGGCTAGGCAGGGTGGGTCAAGCCTGTAATCCTAGCTCTTTGGGAGGCTGAGGCAGGAGGATTGCTTGAGGCCAGGTGTTTGACACTAGCCTGAGCAAGAGTGAGACCCCCTCTGTACAAAAAAATGGAAAAATTAGCTAGGTGTGGCGAACGCCTGTAATCCCGGCTACTTAGTAGGCTGAGGCAGGAAAATCACTTGAGCCAAGGATTTGAGGTTGCAGTCAGCACTCTAGCTCGGGTGACAGAATGAGACTTTATCTCACAAAAAGAGACAGAGAGGTAAATCACAGATATCTCTTTCCCCATTGATACCAGTGATCATTTGAAATGGAAAAGTTGGCTGATTGATATAAGGTCATTGCCAGGGGAAGCCTGCTGATTGTCTCAAGAAGACAGGGAAGCATTTAGTGAATTTCCCACAACCTTCTAGGACCTGATCTATTGTCCTGGTTTCAGAAACATCTTTCTAGAGCAATACACAACACCTCCAGCAATCAAATGAGCTTATCTTTTTTTTTTGAGACAGAATCTCGCCTTGTTGCCCAGGCTAGAGTGAGTGCCGTGGTGTCAGCCTAGCTCGCGGCAACCTCAAACTCCTGGGCTCAAGCAATCCTTCTACCTCAGCCTCCCGAGTAGCTGGGACTACAGGCATGTGTCACCATGCCCAGCTAATTTTTTCTATATATATATATATTAGTTGGCCAATTAATTTCTTTCTATTTATACTAGAGACGGGGTCTTGCTCTTGCTCAGGCTGGTTTCAAACTCCTGACCTCGAGCGATCCGCCTGCCTTGGCCTCCCAGAGTGCTAGGATTACAGGCGTGAGCCACCTCGCCCGGCCACAATGAACTTATCTTAACCAAGGTCCTCAGACTAACATGTATAAGCAAAATATTAATTTATTAATTTTCAAGAGCTGTGATTTATCACCTGAATACGCACAAAGCAAGTGCATTTTCTATGTAGCCAAACCTGCTCAGGAAACCAAAGGCATTATCAGAAGGTTGCTTGATGAGCACAGAATCAGTATAAATGGAGTTATATGCATAGATATTTCTTTTTTTTTTTTCTAATGTAAAAATGTATAATTTTTTTTAGAGGAAGGGGGCACAACTTGAAATAACTCAGAAAACACCAAAGATATTAATCATTCTTTTCATATACTTCAAATTCGTACTTAATGCCTTTCTCCTCCTGGACATCAGAAAGAACACCTGGGTATTCTGAGAGAAGTTTTTGTTTCTTCAAATCAATCTCTGGAAAAAATGTGTCACTTTCAAAGTCCTGCATGATCCTTGTCGCAAACAGTTTAAGAGGGCCTGGTTGATTCATGGCTTCCTTATAAACAGCACTGCCTCCCATTATCCAAACCATGTCTACTTTATTTGCTAATTCTGGTGGCTCAATAAGTTTTAAGGCATCATCCAGACTTTTAGCAACAAAATGAGCTCCTTGTGGCGGTTCCTTGACTTCTCTACTAAGAACTGCATTAATTCTATCCTTTAAAGGTCGATTCTTCTCAGGAATGGAGAACCAGGTCTTCCTGCCCATAATCACCAGATTCTGTTTGCCTGCTACTGAAGAGGTGGTGGTCATTTTTTGGAAATACTGGAATTCATTCCTGAGTGGAGGCCAGGGCAGCTCCCCGTTCTTGCCAATGCCCATGTTCTGGGACACAGCGAGGATGCAGTGTAGCCTACGAACCATGGCGGCACCAGCAAACACCACCGAGCTCACTCGGGCCTCTCAGAAGCCAGACCAAGATTGGCGGGAAACTGCGGCCACCACGCCCCGCGGCCCCATTTGTGCAGGCGAGGCCCTGCCCTCCGCCCCGGCGCATGGCCCATAGGTATTTCTTGATTCATCTGTCTTTACAATAGGATGATTTTTGTCCCAAAGATAAAAATACTCAATTTCCAATGGTTGCAGTTTTCTACATTGATCTCCAATACAATAGGGACAACCTGCTGAGCTGTTGATTTCTACTCCTTCTCTCCTTGATAGTGCTTGGATGGTCACTGGCCCTAAAGTGCCCCTGTACATTACTTTCTCTGTTTCCATGGCTACCCAAACATCTTAGCGATATTCTTTCAATAAAAATCAAGTTAAAGTTAACTCAGGCCAGTTTATCCCTTAAAATTGACTTTGCTGGCCAGGCGCGGTGGCTCACGCCTGTAATTCTAGCTCTCTGGGAGGCCCAGGCAGGAGGATTGCTCAAGGTCATGAGTTGGAAACCAGCCTGAGCAAGAGTGAGACCGTGTCTCTACTAAAAATAGAAAGAAATTAATTGGCCAACTAAAAATATATAGAAAAAATTAGCTGGGCATGGTGGCGCATGCCTGTAGTCTCAGCTACTCTGGAGGCTAAGGCAGGAGGATCGCTTGAGCCCAGGAGTTTGAGGTTGCTGTGAGCTAGGCTGACGCCACGGCACTCTAGCCCTGGCAACAGAGTGAGACTCTGTCTCAAATAAATAAATAAACAAACAAACAATAACTTTAGGATAACATTATTAAATTGTCAGTTGGTGGTATGAAATCAGGCATACCAGTTCCTCACTGAAAACAAATTAATTCTCCAAACAATATGACCTTTTTCTTTGTGATTGCCCAGCCTTATTTGCTAACATTTTTATTTAAGAGAAGGTATACCCCTTCTCTTTGGAATTGACTCCAGGAGTCCGAGACCAGTTTGAGCAAGAGTAAGACCTCCGTCTCTACTAAAAATAAGAAAAATTTGCTGGGTGTGGTGCTGCACACCTGTAGTCCCAGCTACTCGGGAGGCTGAGGCAGGAGGATCCCTTGAGCCCAGGAGTTTGAGGTTGCTGTGAGCTAGGCTGAGGTCACAACACTCTGTTTCAAAAAAACAAAAACAGGCTGGTCCGAGTGCAGTGGTGTTTACAACTAACTGATCACAACCAGTTACAGATTCTTTTGTTCCTTCTCCACTCCACTGCTTCAGTTGACCAGCCTTTAAATAAAAAACAGACAAACAAAACTGTGAAATATAAGCCTGATGTAATGGAAACCATAATGTCCAAATACTGCATAAAATGTAATCTTATTTTACAAATGTCAACAGATGTTGCAAGTTTACTAATAAAGATAAGAAAAATATTGCCAGTGCTTCAAAAAACTACCTCTGTCCAACTTGTAAAAAGTTATATAATAAGTGTTTTATGATGCCAGGCACAGTGGTAGGCACCTGTAGTCCTGGCTACTTGGGTGGCTGAGGCAGAAGGATTGCTGGAAGCCAGAGTTTAAGTCCAGCCTGGGCAACATAGCAAGACCTTGTCTCTTAAAAATAAATAAACAGGCCCGGCGCGGTGGCTCACGCCTGTAATCCTAGCACTCTGGGAGGCCGAGGCGGGAGGATTGCTCGAGGTCAGGAGTTCAAAACCAGCCTGAGCAAGAGCGAGACCCCGTCTCTACTATAAATACAAAGAAATTAATTGCCCAACTAATATATATAGAAAAAAATTAGCCGGGCATGGTGGCACATGCCTGTAGTCCCAGCTACTCGGGAGGCTGAGGCAGGAGGATCGCTTGAGCTCAGGAGTTTGAGGTTGCTGTGAGCTAGGCTGATGCCACGGCACTCACTCTAGCCTGTGCAACAAAGCGAGACTCTGTCTCAAAAAATAAATAAATAAACAAATATACTGTAATGTATATGTTATATATAAAATTTTACATTACATATAAAGTAGGATAAATATTTTTATTTACCAGTCTATTATTGATTGGCTTAGCAAACCCTTTTGATAATTAAATAAAAGGTACATTTTGGCATTTGTTATGTTATAAATTAATAAAGTGTGGATTAACTGAGATTTACTGTCCACCCACACTTTTCCCAGAACTTTCTTAGCCGAGAGGAGAAACTAAGTTCATGGAGCTTTGGGTTCCAATCAGTGTAGTAATGAGCATAGAACAATGTCTGGGATACTTAGTCACTGAGGAAGAAGGGAAGAAAGAAGAAGGACATAGAGAAAACAAACTTTGCTGGTTCCCAATTTTGCCTTAGGTTGTAAGTTCACCTGAATTAGGAAATGAGTAATGATAAAGACACAGATCAGAAAAGGAAGAAGACAAAGGGAAAAGGGTCAGGTCTAGCAAATGCAGAGTAGAAAAATTTTAAAATGAAAAATAGCTAGGTAATAATTAAAGATAAAGAAAAGGTGATTTCTTAATTTTTTTAGGCCAGAAAATAGATCCTTGAGATACTGATGATGAATATAAATGCAGTGCTCAATAATTACTTCTAAAATTGTAACTCTGGGTGGGGCGAGGTGGCTCACACCCGTAATCCTAGTACTCTGGGAGGCCAAGGCAGGAGGATTGCTCCAGGTCAGGAGTTTGAAAGCAGCCTGAGCAAGAGCAAGACCCCATCTCTACTATAAATAGAAAGAAATTAATTAGCCAACTAATATATATAGAAAAAATTAGCCAGGCATGGTGGCACATGCCTGTAGTCCCAGCTACTTGGGAGGCTGAGGCAGGAGGATTGCTTGAGCCCAGAAGTTTGAGGTTGCTGTGAGCTAGGCTGATGCCACAGCACTCACTCTAGCCTGGGCAACAAAGTGAGACCCTGTCTCAAAACAATAAATAAATAAAAAGATAAAAAGAAATAAAATTGTAACTCTGGCTGTGCCTTTTAGCTTTTCTCAAATTATAAGGGACTTTATATATTTGCTGCCCAACTGATTATGTATACAATGTATACAATTTGAAACTACCCAGTTTCAAATCTTTTATTGCTCCCTAATGATTAAGAGAAGTAAGATGGATAGTACATTTCTTCTTTTTTTTTTTTTATTTCGGCATATTATGAGGGTACAGATTTTAAGGTTTCAATAAATGCCCCTACCCCCCCCCCCCACATTTCTTCTTTATCACTGGAACTAGGTATTTTGAATAAATTTTTGGCTTCTGGTGGAAGAGAGAATTTCATGTATTATGAAGTTATCAGTAGCTCATATCTAGTTCAGTTTTGTGTTTGTTTCTTTGTATTCTCCATTCTTATTTCTGCTGGGATTAATTAAATGGTTATTTCAGAAATATTTCTATGAGTTGCTGAGAGTTTCAGTGAGATAATTGCTTCAAATGGGAATTAGTACAATACTCTAGGGATTGAACTGTTGTCAACTTCATAGGGCACAATCTTGATAGAAAGAAGAGAAAATAGTGATTGAAAGGGAATTGAGAAAAACTTCTCAAAGTATTTAACAGCCTGGGCAAATCGCAGTGAAATGAAACTCTTCGTTTCAATATTCGACATTACCTATATAAAGCTTTTAATTGGAAAGCCTCAATCACTCTAATGATGAATAAAATAGTGCCACCTGTTAAGCTTTGTGTGACCAGGCTACATTTCCAACCTTGAGAAGATGCTGGTAGAGTGACCAACCATTCCTGTTTGCATCGGGCTGTCCTGGTTTTAGTACCAAAGATACCATGACTCAGAAAACTCAGTCCAGGGCGAAACAGGACAGCTGGTCACCACATGGTGGCTGCAATGGTGTGGAAATGTGGATCCTGGTCCCAAGCTTCTCCAGCATTAAAATCTCCTGTTGATCTCTACTATCTGCCTGAGAAGGTATCCTTGCTAGAGACCACCAATGGGAAGGGATCCTCATGTGATACCAGAGAAGGTCTCACTAATCCTGAAGGGTTAGCCAGGCTTCAGAGAACTAAGTTAGGCTTCCCTGGTGACAATTTAACACACCACTACCGTGGTTCTTTCCTGGTTATTATTACTATATTAACTCTTTCTACTATTAGGGTTGCTATGTTTCATCTTCCTGTGTTTACCTTTGTCTTTATCAAAGTGACCTTTTTTTTCTTAAAAATTTCATTATGTTTAGTGGATTTATTGAGGTATATTTGACATACAGTATGCTGTATATATTTAAAGTATACAAGTCAATAATTTTTGACATATGTGTATGACTGCAAAACTAGGACCACGATCAAGATAATATTGATCACTAAATTTATTATTATTTTTTAAATTATAAAAGCTGAGCTAGCTGGTTGAATATATACACAAACACACAGACGCGAACACAATAAAGAAGTGAAAACAGAAATTCTCTTCACCCTTCCTAGGGGTAATCTTTTAAAATTTGAATCTGAATAAGTTTCTTCCTCATCTTAAATTCTTTTAATTGCTTCAGTTGCCTTTGAATACAGACGAAAATATTTACTGAGAGGTTTGATCTGTCCCTTACTCATTTTTCCAGCTTCTTCTGACAGGGTTTTCTATTTTCCTATTTTTCTATTTTCTAAGGCAGGACTGGACCTTAAAACCAAGTTATGTGATGCTTTGCCTCTTGTGCCTCAGGGCCTTTGCCCATGCTCTTCCCTCTGCCTCTACTGCACTTTTCCATCTGCTTTTACTACTGCTTTTGCATATTCTTAAATTTTCTTCAGGCTTGATCTTTAATATGAATATTTTAATTTAATAATTATCTAATATGAATATTTAAAATAATTTCTAATTAATTATTATCAAGCTTAGTTTTTATCAGATTCTGTGCTTTATATACCTGTGTCTCTAGAGCTTCACAAAATGTACAATTGGTATTATTATCCTTATTTTTCTTTTTCTTTTTGAGACAGAGTCTCACTCTTTTGCCCTGGCTAGAGTGCCAGCCTAGCTCACAGCAACCTCAATCTCCTGGGCTCAGGCAATCCTTCTGCCTCAGCCTTCCGAGTAGCTGGGGGACTACAGGCATGCACCACCATGCCTGGCTAATTTTTTCTATATATATTAGTTGACCAATTAATTTCTTTCAATTTTTAGTAGAGATGGGGTCTTGCTCTTGCTCAGGCTGGTTTTGAACTCCTGAACTTGGTGATCTGCCCGCCTTGGCTTCCAGAGTGCTAGGATTACAGGTGTGAGCCACTGCACCTAGCCTACCCTTATTTTTCAGATGACAAACTTTCCCAAAATCATGCAGCTAGAAAGTGGAGTTGCTATTTGCTGCATCCTTAGACCTGAAAAAGACTCCTTTTACCAAAACTTTAATTAGGTTCCTCTGAGTCCTCTGCTTGAGTAGACCTGACCATGTGCTTGTAGAACCCAGTTTGAATAAGAATCCAGCTTGGAGGCCGGGGGTGGTGGCTCACGCCTGTAATCCTAGCACTCTGAGAGGCTGAGGCGGGAGGATGGCTCAAGGTCAGGAGTTTGAAACCAGCCTGAGCGAGACCCTGTCTCTACTAAAAATAGAAAGGAATTAATTGGCCAACTAATATATATAGAAAAAGTTAGCCGGGCATGGTGGCGCATGCCTGTAGTCCCAGCGACTCGGGAGGCTGAGGCAGGAGGATCACCTGAGCCCAGGAGTTTGAGGTTGCTATGAGCTAGGCTGACGCCACAGCACTCACTCTAGCCTGGGCAACAAAGTGAGACTCTGTCTCAAAAAAAAAAAAAAGAATCCAGCTTGGTAAAAATCCTCCACCCTTCCCACCCTTGATATTTAACCACCCTCAATATCTTATTACGCTGGTTTACCTTCAGCAATAATCCTATCAAGTTGATTTAGACAGAAATCCCTTTATCCTTTTCTCTAATTTTTTTTTTTTTTAGTCAGAGTCTAGCTTTGTTGCCTCTGGGCTAGAGTGAGTGCTGTGATGTCAGCCTAGCTCACAGCAACCTCAAACTACTGGGCTCAAGTGATCCTCCTGCCTCAGCTTCACGAGTAGCTGGGACTATAGGTGCTCACCATCATGCCTGGCTAATTTTTTGTTTGTAGTTTAGTTGGCAAGTTAACGTTTTCTATTTTTAATAGAGACAGGATCTCACAGAGTCTCACTTTTGGTCAGGCTGGTCTTGAACTCTTGCCCTCAAGCGATCCTCCTTACCTCAGCCTCCCAGAGTGCAAGGATTGCCACCATGCTTGGCCAATCCCCTTATCCTTGCTGTTCCTTCTCAGTCATTTTCCAGCCACTGACCCCCACTCTTCTTCTTGGTTATAAATCTCTGCTTGCCTTTGTTGGAGTTACAGTCAAGTCTCTCTCCCACACTGCAAGACCCCTTTGCAGTGGTTCCTGTATCTATTGCCACGATCCCCTTCCAATAAAGTCAACCTCACTGTCCTTAGAGACAGAATCTTTTTTTCTTTAATAGACCAAAATAAGTTACTAGTTATAGGCTGCTGTGTAACATCCTGCAGTTTCCCTTTATTACACTCATTGCTCTCACTACTAAAAGTCAATATGAAACGGGGGAAAGGTCTGGAAAAAAATGGCAAAAATATTTTCGGTCTCTAAAGCCTGCATCCCTGCCTCAGGCTGGTGGTCAGGAGGGGCAGGGTGCGTCTTTTGTTTATTTGTGTAACAGGAGATGGCCCAGCCCAACCCGGTAAAGGGACATCCTGGGTGAGGGTCACAGGATTGTCCTCAGTGGAGATGGGATGATCAGAATCATCAACTGTAGTTGAGCAGTAATTGCCTGAAGCTGAGAACCCAGCCTTTAAAAGCTCTGTATTTCTGTGAATGTTCAGGAAAATTGGTTTGTTTTTTTTTGAGATGGGAGGGTCTACCATATATCCTCTTTTGCCATAAAGTAAACTCTCTCTTTCCTTCCTCCTCCAGCCGCTTGTCCTCATTATTAGGCCTTGTGGACAAGTGCCGAATTTTTGGTAACATATCATCCCAATGAAACTAGAAGCTGGAGGGTGAGAGATTCCATGTGTGACCTGTAACTGCGCCCGGGCCTAGTGCATTATAAATCATATTATATACTTCTCGAGTGGATGTTGAATGTATAATAACTTCCATTGCACTTGCCTGTATAGTATGTTAGCACCAATAGGTTGGGTTCTAGAGTCAGAAAGAAGAAAAGTTCAAATCCAAACTCTGCTAATATATAACCTTTAGCTGGTATTTAACCTCTCTGAGCCTTGGTTTTTTTCACCTGTAAAATAGGGATGATAATACTTTTCCCTCCTTACAGAATTGCTCTATGGAATGAATAAGATGATGTCAAAAAAAATTCTCAGCACAAAATATGATACTTCCTTTTGTCTTTCCAATATTGAATTTAAAAACTACCCAAGGGCAGGTATCGAACCTTGTAATCATTTTGTATCCTCTACTATGCCTGGCATATACAAAGTATATGGTACATAGTCAATTTGTAGTTACTGTTGTTAAAAGATAAACTTAGGCACTTTAAAATTTAAAAATTTTTTTTTTTTTTTTTTTTAAGACAGAGTCTCACTGTTACCTGCGCAAGTGCCTTGGCATCAGCCTAGCTCACAGCAATCTCAGACTCCTGGGCTCAAGCAATCCTCCTGCCTCAGCCTCCCGAATAGCTAGGACTACATGCATGCGCCACCATGCCTGGCTAATTTTTTCTATTTTTAGTAGAGACGGGGTCTCACTCTTGCTCAGGCTGGTCTCAAACTTCTGATCTCAAGCAATCCTCCCACCTTGGCTTCCCAGAGTGCTAGCATTACAGGCGTAAGCCACCATATCCAGCCTTAGTGTCTGTTTTTAGTATGGAGGATAATGTGACCTGTCACCAATTGTTATACATGTTTTGTTATTTTTACGTTTATTTCTAGGCCTCAGTTTTCTGAGAGTGTTTTGTCCTATCTGTATGGCAGATGGTTGAGTCACAGGATAGATTATTAACACAGGACTTTGCAAGAGGCTAAGTGCTTCAGGTAAAGTTATGGATTTAGGTGCTGACAACCACCCTACTTTAGCTTTAAGTTTATCTTGTTATCAAAATTTTCCATGATTGATCTGAAATAATTTTCCCATGAAAAATATGATTAAAAATATTAAATTAAATTAAATTAAAAATATATTAAACTGATGCTGTGTTAAAATATCAGGAAGAAACAGATAACTGAAAGTAACAGGATATGATTAATGGTTTTGCTTCATAGCCTATTTTTGTCCTCTTCTGGAATCTGACTACCCAGATTTTATTTGCAGAGCAAAATGAGAAAAAATGAGACTACAATCTTTAGTTTTGAAATCCACCTCCCTCTTTTGAAGTCTTGGCCTTATTGAAAGACTATGACTAGAAAACTTCATCCATTAATGAATACTTTCATGATGTTAAATTTCTCCTGGACTAGACATTAGCCTAGTTAAAGATTTATTTATTTATTTATTTTTTTTAAGACAGAGTCTCACTCTGTTACCCAGGCAAGTGCCGTGGCATCAGCTTAGCTCACAGCAACCTCAAACTCCTTGACTCAAGTGATCCTTCTGCCTCAGCCTCCTGAGCAGCTGGGACTACAGGCATGCGCCACCATTCCCGGCTAATTTTTTCTATATATTTTTAGTTGGGCAGCAGATTTCTTTCTATTTTTTAGTAGAGACAGAGTCTCGCTCTTGCTCAGGCTGGTTTAGTACTCCTGACCTTGAGCGATCTACCTGCCTCAGCCTCCCAGAGTGCTAGGATTATAGGCGTGAGCCACCATGCTTGGCCAAGATTTCTTATTAATTTTATGGAGTATGATAAAATTATTGTGATTATGTTGTTTAAAATATCGTCATCTCGTAGGGATATTTTTTACAAATATTTATAGGTAAAAATGATATGATGCCTTGATTTTGCTTTAAAAATTTCCACCAACTAAAACAAACAAAAAGAAAAAGTAGGAAAATACATATGTAATAAGGATGGAGAATGGCAAAATATTTATAATTATTTAAAGTGGGTGATGTATTCATGGGGATTCATTATATTCTCTTGTTTCATAATTTTTAAAAATTTCCACAATAAAAATCTATTTATTTATTTATTTAGACAGAGTCTCACTCTGTTGCCTGAGCTACCGTGCTGTGCTCACTGCAACCTCAAACTTCTGGGCTCAAGCTATCCTCCTGCCTCAGCTTCCCCTGTATCTGGGACTACAGGTATGCGCCACCATGCCTGGTTAATTTTTTCTATTTTCAGTAGAGATGGAATCTCTCTTTTGCTCAGGCTGGTCTCAAAACTCCTGACCTCAAGTGATCCTCCTGCTGTGGCCTCCCAGAGTGGTAGGATGAGAGGCATGGGCCACCTTGGCTGGCCAGCAGTAAAATCTTGATCTAGTCAAAACTTCCAGTGTCTTCTGGGATTGGATGTTACTGGGGAAAATTGGAGGCCATCTTGACCTTTTCACCCTTTATAAATGATTTAATCTTTTGTCTGGTTGTCTAAGGAATGCTTGATCTTTCAGTCCAAAAACTTTACTAAGATATGTCCTTTTTTTGTTTCTATATTTATTGTTTTATTATTTTATTTTTATTTCAGTATATTATGTGAGTGCAAGCATTTTGGTTACATTTTGTGATTTTGCCTCACCCAAGCGAGGGTTAGAGGCATGTTCTTCCCCTCCACAACGCTCACCACACCCATCAGTTGTGAGTTTACCCCCCCAACCCCCTCCTCCCTGGAGAATATTACTACCGTGCGAGCACCATAGTGTTGATCAAGGATATGTTTCTTTAGGTGAATTTTCTCTGGTACTTGGCGGGCCCTTTCAGTGTGTATATTCACATCCTTACTTATTTCAGCAAAGTTTTCTTGGATATCTTTAACTGTTTTTTGTTACATTATTTTTTGTTACATTATTACTTACATAATTGAAGACTTCAAGGAGTGCCATGCTCACAGCAACCTCAAACCCCTGGGCTCAAGTGATCCTCCTGCCTCCTTTCTCAGCCTCCCAAAGTGCTGGGATTCCAGGTATGAGCCACTATCCCTGTTTTAGTATTATTTTCGACACGTCGGTCTTTTAGTCTTCCTATTCTAAATATCTGGGTGGTTGACATGCCACAGTTATTAATACAACAATAGAGTATTCTCTATTTGTGTATCTAATGTTACCAGTGAGGGTTTTTTTTTTTTCCTTCTGATGACATCTTACTGTTTGTTAACATCCTGTTTTTTAGACAGAAGAACTGTTAACATTTCTTGTAGGACAAAGGTCTGGTGTTGATGAAATCCCTGAGCTATTTTTTTTTTTTTTTTTGTCTGGGAAAGTTTTTATTTCTCCTTCATGTTTGAAGTATATTTTTACAGAACGTAATATTCTAGGATGAGAGTCTTTTTTCCCTTTAGTGCTTTGGTTATTTTATTTTTTTTAATTTTAAATTTTTGTGGAGATGAGGTCTCGCTATATTGCCCAGGCTGGTCTTGAACTCCTGGCCTTAAGAGATCCTCCTAGGCCGGGCGCAGTGGCTCACACCTGTAATCCTAGCACTCTGGGAGGCCGAGGCAGGTGGATTGCTCAAGGTCAGGAGTTCGAAACCAGCCTGAGCAAGAGTGAGACCCCGTCTCTACTATAAATAGAAAGAAATTAATTGGCCAACTAATATATATAGAAAAAATTAGCCGGGCATGGTGGTGCATGCCTGTAGTCCCAGCTACTCGGGAGGCTGAGGCAGCAGGATTGCTTGAGCCCAGGAGTTTGAGGTTGCTGTGAACTAGGCTGATGCCACGGCACTCACTCTATCCTGGGCAGTGAAGTGAGACTCTGTCTCAAAAAAAAAAAAAAACAAAAAAAAACCCAAAAAAAAAAAGCCAGAGATCCTCCTGCCTTGGTCTCCCAAAGTGCTAGGATTACAGGCATGAGGCACTACACCTGGCCTCTTTTAGCACTTTGAACATGTCATGTCACTCTCACCTGGCCTGTAAGGTTTCCACTGAGAAGTTTGCTGCCAGACATATTGGAGCTCCTTTGTATGTTGTTTCCTTTCTCTGGCTGCTCTAAGGGTCCTTTGTTTATCCATGCCCTTTGGGAATTTGATTATTAAATGCCTCGGGGTAGTCTTATATTTGTGTTAAATCTGCTTGGTGTTTTATGACCTATCTGAATATTGACATCTTTCTCTAGGTTTGGAAAGCTCTCTGCCATTATTTCTTTGAATAAACTTTCTACCCCAATCTTTTTCTCTGCCTCCTCTTTAACCACTTCAGGATCAGCGTGGACTGTAGTCGACAGCCACAGATGAACGCGCACAGTGACTTTAGCCGACAGCCATGATGTGACTTTTCTAATTTTTCATTTATCAAAATAAAATTGTGAACATTTAAAAATAACGTAATGAAAACATATGTTACCTATTTTGATTTACATTACAAGTAAAGCTGCCTGTAAAGTAAAACAAGCTTTCAGTGCTTTAAAGCTTTCCTCATCACACAAGAGTAAAACGGATCCGTCGTCAGTGCACAGCACAAACTATCATGCGGACTGTGAGTGCAGCTGTGGGCAAGGTGTCGCTACCGGTGAGCACAGTACCGAAGGGGTTAAGGCCGATAACTCTTAGATTTGCCCTTTTGAGGATATTTTCTTGGTCTTATGGGCATGCTTCATTCTTTTTTCTATTCTGTGTAATTTTACATAGCCCATCTTCAAGTTCACTGATTCTTTCTTCTGTTTGATCAATTCTGCTGTTGAGAGACTCTGATGCATTTCTCAGTTTGTCAGTTGAATTTTTTAGCTCCAGAATTTCTGCATGATTTTTTTCATTATACCGGACTGTTAAATTTCTCTCGTAGGCTCTTGGATTTCTTCTCTGTGTTGTCTTTTTTTAAATTTTTTTATTTTTGAGACAGAGTCTCACTGTGTTGCCCAGGCTAGAGCGCCATGGCATCAGCCTAGCTCATAGCAACCTCAAACTCCTGGGCTCAAGCAATCCTTCTGCCTCAGCCTCACGAGTAGCTGGGACTACAGGGATGCACCACAATGCCCGGCTAATTTTTCTCTCTCTATATATTTTTAGTTGGCCAATTAATTTCTTTCTATTTTTAGTAGAGACAAGGTCTCATTCTTGCTCAGGCTGGTCTCAAACTCCTGACCTTGAGCGATCTGCCCCCCTCAGCCTCCCGGAGTGCTAGGATTATAGGCGTGATATGTTGTCTTGAAGTTCACTGAGCTTCATCAAAACAGCTATTTTTTTAAATTTATTTCAATTTTTATTTGATATTTCCAAATATAAAAAAGTCAAGATTCTTACACCAATTATCTCAAATGAGACCATGCAAAGCAATTCAGTGTGTGTACAACAATAATTATTCCCCTTAGGTTCTGCTGCTTTATACAACGGTGTGAATGACAACATTGGATGGCAAAAACAGCTATTTTGAATTTTCTATCTGAAAGATCACATATCTCCATCACTCAAGGATTGGTCACTGTGCCTTATTTGGTTCATTTGCTGCGGTCATGTTTTCCTGGATTTAAAAAAAAATTTATTACAAAAATTAAAAAAATATATTACCCAAATATTACATGAGTACACATGTTTTGGTTACATGATTTGCTTTTGTACAGTTTGAGTCACAGTTAAAAGTGTGCCCTTCACCCAGACAGTGTGCATTGTACTCATTAGGTATGAATTTACCCAACCCCTCTCCGCCCCACACCTTCCTGGATGGTCTTGATGCTTGTGTATGATCATCAATGTCTGGACATTAAAGAGTTAGGTCTTAATCTAATCATCATATCCTGGGCTTGTTTTTGCCTGTCCTTCTTGAGACGGCTTTCCAGGTATTCAGAGGAAATTGAGTGCTGTGATCTAAGTCTTTGGTCACTGCAGCCGTATCAGCACTAGGGGGTGCTCCAAGCCCAGTAGCAATGTGACTCTTGCAGATTTCTGGTGGTACCACCTTGGTGGGCTTGGGTAGACTATGGGAGCATTCCCTGGGTTACCAGGCAAAGTCTCTCACTTCCCTCACTTTCCCTCAAACAGGAGGTGTCTCACTCTGTGCAGGGCTGCCTGGAGTTGGGTGATGAGTGACATGAGCACTCCCTTGTGGCCACCACAGATGGGGCTTTACCAGGTCACACTGGTAGCCAGCACAGTCTCACTGAAGGCCCCTGGTGACTGCCACCTGGCTAGTGCTGATGTTTATTCGAGGCCCAAGGGCTCTTTAGTCAGCTGGTGGTGAATCCTGCCAGGACTGGGTCCTTCTCTTCAGGGCAGTAGGTTCCCTTCTGGCCCAGGGTGGGTCTAGAAATGCCGTCCAAGAGCTAAGGCCTGGAATCGGGGGCTTCAGGAGTCTGCTTGGTGCTTTGTTTTACTGTGGCTGAGCTGATACCCAGGTTGTAGACAAAGTCCTCTGTACTTTTCCCTTTTCTTTTTCCAAGAAGAAGGAGTTTCTCTCTGAGCTGCATTGCCTGAAGTTGGGGAAGGGGCGAGACAGGCACTCGCTTGGCCACTACAGCTGCTGTCCCAGAAGGTCACGTGCACCCCAAGTCCACTGGCTCTGAGCCCTGTGCAGAACTAAGACTTGTCTAAGGATTGCACCCTTTGCGACCTGACTACATTTCAGTACTTTATTCTGGGCCCAGGCCACTGTAGTCAGCCAGCGTTGGTGCTAGCTGGAACTCAGGTTCCTAATGCTGGGGCAGAGGATTCCCCTCTGGCCAGGGCTGGTCTAAATACTTTCTCCATGGGCCTGGTGAAATTCTGCCCTGTGTTGTGTTCCCCTGTGGTAGGGGCGCCCTAAATTCCAATGCAAAGTCCCACAGTCACTTCGCTCTCCCACCACCAAGCACCCAGATTCTCTCTCCACCCGGCACTGGTGTGGCATTGCTAGGGGGTGGGGAGGGGTGTCGTACGTAGGCAATGTAGACTGTCTTTCCTACCCTCTTGGTGCCTCTTTCCTTAATACGATGCTAAGCCAGGTACTATGATCACTCACCTTATTTTTGGTTCTTATGAAGGTGCTTTTTTCTTTTTTTTTTTTGGAAGACACTAACAATTGCGTTTTGAGCCGATGGAGGTGCTTTCTTGTATGGATAGTTGTTCAGTTTGGTGTTCTTGTGGGGGAACAATCACTGGAGGGTTTTATTTGGCCATCTTGCTCTCCCCCTACTCCCTACCTTTGCATCTTTATAACCCAAAGACTCTCTCCTTTGCTCCAAAAATATACTACTCCTACATGTTTGAATTATGTATGTAATTCTTTAGATAGTTCCTCCATGCTTACTTCTTTGGACCACATAATGTCCAGGAGGGCTTCTGCTAAGAGCCTTGCTTACCTCAGTTCCCACAACGCCCTTTGCAAACAAATGACATTGCCTTTGAATGGCAGGCTGAGCCCTTTACCTTTAGAAAGTGATTCCCTTGGACCCTCCAGTATTTTCTGAGCTCTAATATAAGAAGGGTCTCTCACCACCCTTCAAATTTCTTCTCTTCACTTCCTCTCACATGGCTTTGGCTTACTACCAGCTGTTTTTATTTATGCTGATATGTGTTTTGAAGTCTGCAGGTTGTATCTGTTTAGTTTCACTGAAAACGGAGGCCAGGTGCGGTAGCTTGTGCCTGTAATCCTAGCACTTAGGGAGGCTGAGGCATGAGAATCACTTGAGGCCGAGAGTTTGTGACCAGCCTGAGCAGGAGTGAGACCCTGTCCCTACAAAAAATAGAAAAATTAGCTGGGCAAAGTGGCATGCACCTGTAGTCCCAACTACTTGGGAGGCTGAGACAGGAGGATAGCTGGAGCCCAGGACACCTTCTGTTTGAAGTTGCAGTGAGTTGTGATGATGCCACTGCACTCTAGCCTGGGTGACAGAAACCCTGTCTCCCCCCCCCCAAAAAAAAGAAATTAAAATGGAATGTTTTATGTATTTGTTTTTTAATTATGGTAAAATATACATAACATAAAATATGCTATTTTAACCATTTTTAAGTGTACAGTTTGATGGCATTAATTACATTCGAATTATTGTGCAGTGATCACCACTATCTCCAGAACTTTTTTATCATCCCATACTGAAACTCTGTACCCATTAAACATTAAGTGCCCATTCCTTCTTCCTCTAGCCCCTGGCAACCACCATTCTGTTTTCTGTCTCTATGAATTTGACTGCTCTAGGTACCTCATTTAAATGGAATCATATAATGTTTGTCCTTTGTGTCTGGCTTATTTCACTTAGCATAATGTCTTCCAAGTTTATTCAGTTTTTAGGATGTATCAGAACTTCATTCCTTTTTAAGGCTGAATAATATTCCATCATATGTATTTGCCACATTTGTTTATCTCTTCATCTGTTGCTGGATACTTGTGTTGTTTCCATCTTTTGGCTATTGTGATTAATACTGTTATGAACATTGGTGTACAAATTGTATATTTGTTTTTTTGCCTTATTTTTGTTTTTCTTGTTGCTTTGGATGCTTTTCAGGAGGTTCAGGATGCTGATCTATGCAGCTGTGATTATTTTGGTAGTTCTCTGGAAGCTGTATTTCAAAATAATATTCCAGATGATTCTCAGGATCAGGCATGTTTGGAAAGCACTTTCTATCATTTCCATCTGAGAGAAATAAGGTTAAAATAATATGAAGGACAGTCTCTGATAAGAGAAGAAGCACCCAGGAATCTTGGTGAGATTGTGGTCGGGAGAAGCACTGATGATAGCAAGAGGGAAGTTTGGTGCTTATGAGCAGGTTAGATATACACGCGAACCAATTGTTCTATTAAGCACCATCTGTCAGAGTGACTCCTGCTTCTGTGAATCACTATGCAGGCAGAGAGAGAGGATGAAATAGATGGGCTAAAATTGCCTAATTCCCTTCCGGGCTGACTGTATCTTAGGAAAATCCCTGTTTGGCTCTGCTTTCAAGAAGGACAAGCTTATCTCAGCACTTCTGTGCATCTGTTGATGCTCATATTTTGAACCGGGGGTGACTCAGTCTATGTCAGAGAAACTATTGATTCTTGATTTTACTGTAATAATTTAACAACTTGTAAAGTTTTCCAAGACTCATCATCTAGTCTAAAGTTACCTCTCGTGCATGTTGTAGATGTGTATCAAGGGAATAATGTGAGAACACTGAGGAATAACTTTGATGACATAAGCAAACTGTAGACATGGGAATATCTTTGGGGCAGTATGTTAGTGAGCTGCTGTTCAGTCTCCATAAAGCAATGCTATAGTGAGTCAGGGAAAAGCAGTTTGGGATTTTATGGCAAACAGAGATACACTCAGGTGGATGTCTGGAGGAAGAAAACAACATTTGGCTAGTTGCTGGCACATTTTTATTCATTCAGTAAATATTTATTGAACTCCTATTATGTTCTAGATACAATGCATAACACAGATAAAAATATTCCTGAAGTTATTCAGCTTTCATTCTGGTGTGGGAAAAAGATGACAAAAAAGTGAATAAATATAAATATATTTTCAGACAGCAGAATACAAAGCATCATGTAGACCTAACTAAATATTTTCTAGTAATTGATTACATTTACTGCAAGATGCCATTAGATTGTTAGGACCAATGGTTTATTTAAATTATGGTCTATCTATAAAAATATAATTTACAAATAAATCTTGAAACTCAGTTATTTTGCAAAGTAAGGTCTTTTTTTTGAGACAGAGTCTCACTCTGTTGCCCAGGCTAGAGTGCCATGATGTCAGCCTAGCTCACAGCAACCTCAGACTACTGGGCTCAAGCAATCTTTCTGTCTCAGCTTCCCGAGTAGCTGGGACTACAGGCATGTGCCACCATGCCCGGCTAATTTTTATATATATATATATATATATATTTTTTTTTTTTCTTTTCGTTTTTCAGTTGTCTACCTAATTTCTTTCTATTTTTTTAGTAGAGATGGGATGTCTCACTCTTGCTCAGGCTGGCCTCGAACTACTGAGCTCAAATGATCTGCCCACCTCAGCCTCCCAGAGTGCTAGAATTACAGGTGTGAGCCACCATGCCTGGATGGTCTTTACCTTTTTTAAAGACTGAGAAACTGAATGCTCATGTGGAAAGAGAACTAGCTACATCTCTTAATGATGTGGTTAAGTGCATACTGGCTAGTATAGATTCTAAGTGCCATGACTTTTCAGATAAGAACCAAGGTTTTTCATGGTTTTGGAGGCTGACAGTTTGGAAACTTTTGCATCTCCAAATGGGTTTCAAACTTCACCCACAATGTCTTAAATTGGCTTATCCACTTGTTCACTTTGTTTAGTGTTTCATCCCTTAGAAGGGAGTAGGAGGTGAGCGGAGGATGATGTTATTATGTGCTGCTCCCTGTGGGCTGTTTGTGTATAAAAATGGCAAACTGAAATTGTTAGAATGGTGCTTGTGTCTAACTGGAGAAGCAGTGGTTGATTTTTTTTTGTTCAGGAAAGTGTAGCAAGGAAGATTCCTGGATGTTAGCAGTCCTTCATTATGCATATTGTTCAACGGAAAACCATGATGTTGGTCTTGGATATGACAAACCTCTTCAGGAATGAAACGTTGACCATTCTGGCTATATTTGAGCAGGCTAAGGACTTGAATGTATTTCACTTTTGTGAGATAGTTCTGCACAAACATAGGAAATTGGTGTAAATCAAAGAGTGGTAGAGCAAAATCATTCATTTAGGTGAGATGTCATCACTGAGTGTAAACTATTCATATACAGTTGACTTTTGCCCTGAGTGATGTATGAATACAAATGGAATTCCTCTTTTGACCGTGCCAATATGGTAAATTTTTGAAATTGTGAGTGTGTGTGTGCATTTGAGACTTGTAGGTTTACTTGCTTTCTAATCATACTGGGGGAAAATAATTTTGTCTATAAAATATTAATTTGTTTGGAGAAGTATAATAGCTGGGCATGGTGGTGCACACCTGTAGACCCAGCTACTTGGGAGGCTGAGGTGGGAGGATCTCATGAGCCCACGATTTCAAGGCCAGCCTGGGCAACATTGCAACACCTCATCTCTAAAATAAATAAATCTAAAGAAGCATGAAGAAATATTTAGAAAATAAGAACCTAGCTCCAAATTGCACAAATCACCAAATAAATTTGATTTTTATCTTGAAGACTTAGAATTTATGTCAGACAAAAAGAATGGTGTTTTTCCTATGAAAGAATTTATAAATAAGAGAAAAACGTACCCATCATTTAGTCTAGTGTGTCATTATGTGTTTATATAATAAAATCCAAAAGGCAAGTAGGAAATAACTGCACACAAATTCTTTATTCCTGCTGGACTCAAGCAGTTATCCTGGAAACTCATTTTTGTTTGTTTGTTTTGTTTTTTAGTCAGTCTTTTTTTAAAAAGACTGACTCCCAAAGACAAATGACAAAATTACCATTTTGTCATTTCATAGACTCATTATAAGGGCTGCTTGTTTATTTGTTTGTTTTTCATTATGGGAAGCTGGGAAAACACTATAAAGAGTTGAGGGTATTTAAATCTCTCAGCAAAATTTATCTTACAGTTTCTGTGGGTCAGAAAAAAAATAAACCTCTCAGTAAAATTTAAAAGAAGTTAAAAGAAAAAACCTCTTTGTGTAGGTCAAAATAGAACTATTGACTAAAAATCAAGTTTAAAAATTTCACTTCCAACCTTGCTTTTAGAATATGACTTAAAACAAAATGGTTCAAACAATTTTCCTTTTTATTTATTGTAAGTGCTGAACCAATCAAAATGGACTTTTGCTTGTTTAGTTTATAAATTTAAGTTTTTTTAGGGTAATGTTTTTATTTCTTTATGTTCTTCTCTTAGCACATTACTTGAATATGTGACCATTTTCTTTTTTACACTGCTTGTTTTATAATTGCAAGAGACTGTTAACCAAATTAGAGATTTCTTTAGGTAAATAGTATAAATTATATTTACATAAGAGGAAGTTTTCACAGAGGCTTACTATAATGAAAGTTGATAATCTATAAAAAAGACCTCTGAGGCTTTTCTAATATATGATTTGGGAACCTTTCTCCTGAAGTAGTTGAAAAAACTTTTAAGAATGGGGATCATTTTAAAATGAGTCATTCTTGGCGGAGCATGGTGGCTCACACCTATAATTCTAGCACTCTGGAAGGCTGAGGCAGGAGGATCACTTGAGATCAGAAGTTTGAGACCAGCCTGAGCAAGAATGAGACCCTGTCTCTACTAAAAATAGAAAGAAATAAGCCGGACATCTAAAAAATATATACTGTGTTTCCCCAAAAATAAGATAGGGTCTTATATTTATTTTTCTTCAAGAAGACACCCGAGGGCTGGCCGGGCGCGGTGGCTCAAGCCTGTAATCCTAGCTCTCTGGGAGGCCGAGGTGGGCGGATCGTTTGAGCTCAGGAGTTCGAGACCAGCCTGAGCAAGAGTGAGACCCCATCTCTACTATAAATAGAAAGAAATTAATTGGCCAACTAATATATATAGAAAAAATTCGCCGGGCATGGTGGCACATGCCTGTAGTCCCAGCTACTTGGGAGGCTGAGGCAGCAGGATTGCTTGAGCCCAGGAGTTTGAGGTTGCTGTGAGCTAGGCTGACGTCACGGCACTCACTCTAGCCTGGGCAATAAAGTGAGACTCTGTCTCAAAAAAAAAAAAGAAGACACCCGAGGGCTTATTTTCAGGGGATATGTTATTTTTTTTAAGTATGGTACAACAATCTACATTTATTCAAATATAGTTGTCTTCTTCTGGAACGTCATCATAACTCTCCAAACCCCGAATTCCATCCTGAATTTCTTGCGACTCTATTTCCTTTAGACCCATTGGCCCCAATCTCTCATGTTAAGCAATAGAGCTCTCATGGGGCAGATGAGAAGGGCTGCTTGTCTTCTTTACTGCTCCACGATGAAATGCAGGGGTTGTGCAGATACGCTGTGTAGCCATGCCCATCACTAGGTCTTATTTTTGGGGTAGGGCTTATGTTGTGCAAATGCTTAGAAATCCTGCTAGGGCTTATTTTATGGGTAGGTCTTATTTTCAGGGAAACACGGCGATTTGCCAGCAAATGAGCATGATGGCAGACTCTCATTTTAAAGTACCATCATCCTCTCTTTTAGCAGAAATATGAGCTTTTAAAAGGGGATTTCCAGCTTTTCGGCTTTGGGCTTTGCTATTCAACTCTAGCATCTCTGGTGAAGATGATCTCATGACCACTGTTTCATTGTGGTTTAAGATACAAGGAACAAAGAACATTCCTCTGCCTTTTGATTACTGGCCTTGGGCAGGGATGCAGGTTTTAATTCCCAAAAGAGTGGGAGTATTTAAAGAGACAACTCATAAAAAATTTTGCTCTTTTTCAGGCCTTTACCCCTTTTACATATTCTTCACTGTCAATTTTACCCTTCCAAATCTGCGGGAGAAAGGGTGACATAGTCATCAAGCTACTTCCTGCTGAATTGGGGTGATGTTTCAGATGAAAGATTTATACTTGTTTATGACATTGCAGAGCTTTGTGGCAGTAGATTTAGAAAAAAATAACAACAAACGCAAGCTGACAAGTGACAATATAGGGAATTCCCAATACAAATCATCTTAATGCAAGGCCTACCAAACAAATGGAAAGTGTACAAATGAGAACCGAATTCCCCAAATCCAAAAGGGAATGAATTCCTCAGGTTCCCTAGTTCTGCTCAACTGTGCCTTTCACCTCTAAAAGATGCCACAAACAAATGACCTGCCACAGGGTTGGAAGGTTAAAATACTTTCCTCAAATGAATGGAATCAAGGGTCTCAATGTGCACACTGGAGAACTTACCGAAAAAAGGAATAAAGTGTCACAACGCTTCCCTAATCCATATCCTTTTCCTCAATAAGATTCAGGTTGTGGGGAGCTGAGTCTAATTTGGTGAGGGAGAGATGGGAGCTCCACAGAGCTAAACAGGCTCTGGCACCTGCTGGGGTGGTCCCTTACTCTCTCGCCCTGAAAAGACACTGATCCTACTGACAAAGACCCACAGCTTGACCCAGGGCTGCTCCCTGCCTCTTCCAGCATGGCAGTTGCCGGGTGCCGTTCCACTGAGGTGCCAATGGGCCCACCCAGGGACACTGAATTCTGTCACTGAAAGTTTTGTACTTGTACTGCAGCTGAAGAATGAAAACAAGTAGTTTTTTTTTTTTTAATTTCAGCATATTATGGGGGTACAAATATTTAGGTTACTTATATTGCCCTTGCCCACTCAAGTCAGAGCTTCAAGCATGTCCATCCTCCAGACAGTGCGCACCGCACCCATTAGGTGTGTATGTACCCATCTGTCCTCCCCCTTCCCATCTGCCTGACACCTGATGAATATTATTACTATATGTGCACTCAAGTGTTGGTCAGTTAAAGCCAATTTGATGGTGAGTACATGTGGTGCTTAAAACAAAACGTTTAAGGAAGAGGAAAGAGAAGTTTATTAATTTTCTGGCAAGTGAGAACGATGGTAAACTCTCATCTTAAAGTACCATCATCCTCCCTTTTAGCACAAATACAGAACTTTTAGAAGGAGGTTTGCAGATTCAGGCTATTGCTGTTCAACTATAGCATCTCCAGTGAAGATGATCTTGTGACCTCTGTTCATTGAGCCATCTCCAGTGGTTTAAGATACTAGAAACAAGGAACAAAGAACATTCCTCTGCCCTTCTAATTACTGACCTTGGGCAGGGATGCAGGTTTTAACTCCCAAAAGACTGTGTGTGGGTATATGTGTGTATGTGTGTGTATATGTGTATGTGTGTGTGTGTGTATGTGTGTATGTGGTGGGGGCTTTAGAGAGACATTTTGCTCTTTTCAGGCCTTTTCCTCTGTTACACCATCTTGTGTGAGTTGGAGCAGTGTGATCCATATTCCTCAAGTCCTAATCACTTTGAATAGCTGACTGTTAAATTTCCAGATTATAATCCTTAGAGAGCAAATTTGGAGTACAGGGTGGTCTTAACATTTCTTTCCCTGACTCCTCTGAATAACTGAATAGAAGAGAATCAAAATGCAAGTTGCTGTGTGCGAGTTTGGGTCCCGCGTGCCTTCTCAATTCAAAAACCTTGTTCTCAGATCCTTGAAGTAGTATCACCAGGGATTTCCTAGACTAGATTAGTTGCCTATTGTTAAAAGCAAAATTAGACTGGAACAATGACATTGCTGATGTTGAGCCCTCCACCTGCGAAACCCTCAGGTCTTCTGTGTTTCCAATTTCACCCCAGGAACCCAGATAACATGATACTCTGACCTGGAAGACCTCCTCTAGTTCTTCTGTTGGACACTCAAGACAACCTTTCTGCTTCTGCCTCTAGTTTATAGCACTTGTTGTGGATTTCTGTGTTTTCTATTTTCTGTGTCTGATTTTCCCCAAGAGACTATCAGCTTTGAAGCCACAATCTCAGTTACATTTCATTTGTATCCATAGGGGCCAGGGGAAAGCTTCCCCTTCTCTTCTGAAGGCTCTTGAAAATCAACTGACAAAAGGTAGATTAATAGGAGAAAAGGCATACAAAATTTATTAATGTGCACAGGGGAGAATTGCAGGCTGATAACTCAACAGCCTAACCGAAGCTTAGATGTCCTTTTCATGGGGGGTTATGCGGGAATGAATAGGCCCAGTGCTCAGACAATGGTTAGTAAATGATTCTCTTCCAGAGGTGGAACAGGACAAGCTCTCTGGAAGGCCTAGGGCAGAGGTCCTCAAACTATGCCTGAGGGCCACATGCGGCCAGCCAAGGACATTTATCTGGCCCACCCGGTGTTTTTGCTGCTGCTGCCTGTCCTGCTTAGCAGCTGACTTGTCCCGGGTCCACAGTGCACAGTCTCTAACGGTCTGAGGGACAGTGAACTGGCCCCTTGTTTAAAAAGTTTGAGGACCCCTGGCCTAGGGGCTGAACAAAGGTTGTTTTATTATGTAGATAACATCTCCCAGGCAATCTTTGAAGCTGCCCTTAGAAGACTAGATGAAAAGTCTGACTGGACTGGTGAGGACTTCCCCTCTTTTCTGTGCTCTGGTGATTGATCTTTCTTGGTTGCTTGATGAGGTTCCTAGGGAGGGAGCCTTAACCCTTTGCACTCAGATGTCGAGTGTGACTCGACCTGGTTAGCCAAAATTATAGAGATTAAAATTACTCTTTGAATTTATCAATAATTTGAAATATAAAAAAATCCAAATAAATAAGTTTGTATGAAAAGAAACTCCAGTTTTGTATTCTACTGCTGCGCTTTGTAAAATCTGGGGTATTTAAAAAAATTAAATCCCGAGTAGAATAAAGGAATAGAGAAAAAAGGCAAGCGAGTGCAAAGGGTTAAGACAAAAGTATTTCTTTTGAAAAGACTCTTTCTTAATCAGAAGAGATTACAGAGTGCCTCCCAGTGGTTGGGAAAAGAGGATCTGAGACTGGGAGGCAGGGAAAGGTCAGAGAGAAACCTTGGTTTTGAGGCTCATTTCTGAAGCCATTCAATTTTCAAAAACTCTCAGCATGCCCAACCACCATATATATTTTCTTTAATTCAGGATATTATGAGGGTACAAATATTTTGGTCACATGTAATACATTTGCCTCACCCAAGCCAGGGCTACAAGCATGTCCTTCCCCCACACAGTGCATTCCGCTTCCATTAGTTGTGGGTTTACCCTCCCCCACCCTCAACTGACTGGCACCCAGTGAGTATTATTAATACCATGTGAGCACCTTAGCATTGATCAGTTAGTACCAATTTGGTAGAGAGTACATGTGGTGCATGTTTTTCCATCCTTGTGATACCTCACTTTGAAGGATGGGCTCAGTCTCTATCCAGGATAATATAAGAGCTGCTAGTTAACCATTGCTTTTTGTAGTTGAGTAGAACTCCATGGTATACATATACCACATTTTATTAATCTACTCATGTATTGATGGGCACTTGGGTAGTTTCCACATCTTTGCAATTGTGAATTGCCAAGCACCATATTTTGAAGAGTCATTTTCTGCACCTCAATATATCCCTTAATGTGCCTGGCATGGCGTGTGTGTGTGTGTGTGTGTGTCTGTGTGTGTGTGTGTGTGTCTTAGGTATTTCCCAAAACATAAATTTAATTGAAATTATCTTTATATGATTAGGTAAATAAGGTAAATTATAGGCTAATATAAAGTTTATACAAATTTTAGCTCCTTTTATTCTTATTTTAGGAGACCACCCACCCCCACCCCATCAGCTGGCTATGCTACAAGACTGAGAAGGAGGAGCACAGGGAACGTCACTCCAAAATATGGCTCCCTGTTATAATGTGTATTTTGTTAAAAGCCCTTAGAGCTCAACACATGCTAGAAGAGACTTTCCCTTCATCTACATAAAGACTAGAGGGGCCTACTCTCAAATTACTGTATTGCACAAATCAAAAAAAAAAAAGATAAAAAAGAAGAAGAAAATTATGAAAATTAAAATGTTTAAAATAAAATAAAATAAAAAGACTAGAGGGGCCTACCAAGGAGAACAATCGTTTTTCCTTCTTTTCCCTTTTATTTCATTATCTACTGCAGAAAAGAGGACCAAGCACATAACCAGATCTGATCAGACCTTTTCACAAAATAATGTCTGTCTCCCAGGATCATTCAGTTTCCAGAAAGAACCATGTAGGAGTTAGTCTCTATTCTCCCGTCCATTCATCCTCCCAAGCATTCACTCATTCTCCCTAGCGATCATTTACTGCCTCTCAACAGAATATTCCCCACCACCCTCCTCTTCTCTGAAATAAGGCTGTATAAGTGTTTGGGCCCCATTGGGGTAGGGGAGTCATCACTCTGTGATTCTCTCCCATGTACACATTAATACATTTTTATTAATTTCCTTTTGTGAATTGATTTTTTTAGCAAAACATTAGAGGGCAAAGGGAAAGCTTTCCCTTGGCCCTGCGACTGGCCTTGGCCAAAGGAAAAGAAGAAATTGGGGCCGGGTGCGGTGGCTCACGCCTGTAATCCTAGCTCTCTGGGAGGCCAAGGCGGGTGGATCGCTCAAGATCAGGAGCTCGAAACCAGCCTGAGCAAGAACGAGACTCCGTCTCTACTATAAATAGAAAGAAATTAATTGGCCAACTAATATATATAGAAAAAATTAGCCAGGCATGCCTGTAGTCCCAGCTGCTGGGGAGGCTGAGACAGGATTGGATCGCTTGAGCCCAGGAGATTGAGGTTGCTGTGAGCTAGGCTGACGCCACGGCACTCACTCTAGTCTGGGCAACAAAGTGTGACTCTGTCTCATTTAAAAAAAAAAATTGGAATTGAAAGTGTAGTTTCTAGTGATAAGCGATAAGAAAAAAATAATAAAATGGATCCGGGAGACCTAGAAACCTCTTTCTGGAACAGGAAAAGGAGGGAGACAGAACTCACACTGTATCTTAAGGCAGTTCTCAAGTGGGAAAGAGAAGGGACTACAGAACATAAATTGTCACAGTTTTCAGGTCCTTCCTTTTAATCAATCACAATTTCAGTGGCACTGGGGAAGACAGGTCAGCCTGGGGGCAGTTCCCTTACCCCCACTCCTCAGGAGAAAAGAAGTGAGGGATGGAGACTGAGTCTCCGGGAAGGCCCACTTCCAGGGGAGGTTCCCCGAAGGGTTGCAGATCTTTGAGAGAGTTGCAGAGCGAGAGGTGAGAGGGCGGAGGCACCAGATGGAGGAAAGCTACTGCGTGCGATGTGATCCCTCTCAAGTTTTTCAATAAATTTACTAAATTTACAAAATCACAAGGGTGACTAAATTACTGGAGGAGAGAGGCTAAATGTAGAATGTTCTGTATGGGTTAAGGAAATGGACTGATAAGGGGATTGTGATTACTGCAGTTTTAGCATGATCCCCAGAGGAGAGTTGCTGATGCTATTTGGGAACGCGTCTGCTCTTGGAGAGGGAAGATCGACTGAAGGAGGGAGAAATGATTTTTACCCCAGGGTTGTGTAACAGAGTACTCACCCCTCCTCCCACAGATACGGAAAGGAAACATTGAAATGAGTGGGGAATATGTAACAGAGGGAATGGCCTGAAAACAATGGCAAAAATATTTTCTGTCTCTTTAAAACATCCTCCACTCCTTTTTTTTTTTTTTTTTTTAAGAAGAGTCTCACTTTGTTGCCCAGGCTAGAGTGAGTGCCATGCAGTGGCATCAGCCTAGCTCACAGCAACCTCAAACTCCTGGGCTCAAGCAATCCAATCCTGTCTCAGCCTCCCCAGCAGCTGGGACTATAGGCATGCGCCACCATGCCTGGCTAATTTTTTCTATATATATTAGTTGGCCAATTACTTTCTTTCTATTTATAGTAGAGACAGGTCTCGTTCTTGCTCAGGCTGGTTTCGAGCTCCTGATCTTGAGCGATCCGCCTGCCTCGGCCTCCCATAGTGCTAGGATTACAGGGGTGAGCCACCGCATCCTCCACTCCTTTTTGAGAACTGAAGCCTGCATCCCTGTCTCAGGCCAGTGGTTGGGAGGGGCAGGGTAAGTCTTTTGTAATTTGCGCAACAGGAGGGATGGCCCAGTCCAGACTTGGTAAAGGGAGGCCACAAGATTGTGTTCAGTGAATATGGGACAATCAGAATCATCAGCTGTAGTTGAACAGTAAGTAATTGCCTGAAGCTGAGAACCCACCCTTTAAAAGCTCTGTATTTTTGCTTATTATTAGGATGATGGCATTTCAGACAGGAGTCTCCATCCTCCTCCTTTGCTGGCAAAGTAATAAAACATCTCTTTCCTTCTCCTCAAACTGCTTGTTCTCATTCTTCTGATGTGGCCTCGTGGACAAGTGGCAGAGCTTTTGGTGACAGTTGCAGAAGGAGGGACTAAGCTGATTGAGTGTGGGTTTCCTGGGACCTCAGGAATAGGGAAGGAAATCAATCCTTTGGATATAAAGGAAAAAACAAACTGTCTTCCCCCTCTCCTCTTAACAAAGAACACTTCTGTGACCAGGTGTGTGGGATTCTCTCCCCACACCAAGCAAGTCTTCAGAAGACACCAACTAGGTGTCCTCTAATTCAATTCAATTCTGAACTCTATCCACCTGGAGTTAATGTCAGATTCTACAGGTTAAGGGCTCAGTCCCACAAGACTGTCCCCACTGCAGATGGCAGTTGCAAGTCCCAGGTTGTGACCTGTGCTTCTGGCTGACCAGCTATAAATTGGGGTTCCCATGACCTCCTCCTTGGGTTCAGTTAATTTGCTAGAGTGGCAAATGGGAGGGGGCACGGGGCTTCCATGCCCTGTCTGGGGGCACCACCATTCCTCCCAGTACCTCCAAGTATTCAACAACCTGGAAGCTCTTCACATCTCACCTGGCCTTTCCAGTGATTGGCCCCATCCTGAGGCTACCCAGGGGCTCCGCCTTAAGTTACCTCATTAGCATAAACTCTGCTGTGATCCCAAGGGCTTTTTAGGAATAACAAAAAAGAAATTCCAGGGGTTTTAGGAGCCTTGTACGAAAACCAAATATAACAAAAGATGCTCCTATCACCTTTATCACAGAGGACAATATGTAGGAGCTCTGTGTCAGGAACCTGAAATAAAGACCCCAAAACAGGTACAGTCAGCCCTCTGTGTCTGTAGGTTCTACATCCATAGATTCAACCAACTGCTGATCAAAAATATTTGAAAAAAGTTTGCATCTGTACTAAACATGGACAGACTTTTTTCTTGTCATTGTTCCCTAAACAATACAGTATAACAACTATTTACATAGCATTTACATTGTAGTAGGTATTTCAAGTAATCTAGAGATGATTTAAGTATACAGGAGTACTTCCTGGCTGTTTCAGGTGGTGGTGGTGGGGAGAAGTATACAGGAGGCTGTGTATAGGTTATGTGCAAATACTATGCCATTTTATATAAAAGTCTTGAACGTTCTCAGGTTTTGGTATCTGTGGGGTCCTGGAACTGATCCCCCCTGGATAGCAAGGGATGGCTGTATTTCATCCCAGGCTGGCACTCTTGAGAACTCTGAGAAACAGCTCAGCTCTACCTGAAAAGTGGGGGCAGGGCAAGCATACTGCTAGGCACTGTTACCAGGCGGAACTGGGGTCCACGTGCCCGGTGCAGTAAAGCTAAACACTGCTGGTGAGATTTGCAGTGGGAGAAAAGGGCATTTATTTCATGGCCCCAAACAAGGAGAACTGGCAGCTAATGCTTAAGACCTAAACTCCTCAATAGCTTACAAACAAGGGTTTTTAAAGGCAGGGGTAAATTTTGGGAAAGCAGACATTGCAGGCAAAATTGTAAATCAATACATGGAGGTTATACATATATTGGTTTAGTCCAGAAAGTGGGGTATTTTGAAAGGAGGAGCTTACAGATCATAGTTGGATTCAGAGATTCTTTGATAACTGTGAGTGTAACTCTCTCCATGCCCCTCAGGAAGAAATTTAGAACAAAGAATGGCAGTCAGAGTTCAGTCTAAGTTCACTCTTATCTGAGGTCTATGTGATAACAGTCTGCATTTTCCATTAGGTGGTGATTCCTGAAAAACAATTCAAGAATAGATGTTAAGGCTGGGCGTGGTGGCTCACGCCTATAATCCTAGCACTCTGGGAGGCCGAGGTGGGTGGATAGCTCAAGGTCAGGAGTTCTAAACCAGCCTTAGCAAGAGCGAGACCTTGTCTCTACTAAAAATAAAAATTAATTGGCCAACTAAAAATATATGGAAAAAATTAGCCGGGCATGGTGGCACATGCCTGTAGTCCCAGCTACTCAGGAGTCTGAGGCAGGAAGATCGCCTGAGCCCAAGAGTTTGAGGTTGCTGTGAGCTAGGCTGATGCCACAGCACTCTAGCTGGGGAAACAGAGTAAGACTCTGTCTCAAAAAAAAAAAAAAACCAGAAAAAACCCCAGATATTAAGATGTCATTTTTGGCCAGGCACAGTGGCTCACGCCTGTAATCTCAGCACTTTGGGAGGTCTCAGCACTTTGGGAGACTGAGCAGGGAGGATTGCTTGAGCCTAGGAGTTTGAGATAAGCCTGGGGAACATAGAGAGATCCCCATCTCTACAAAAAATAAAAAATGTAGCCAGGTGTGGTGACCTACACCTGGAGTCCTAGCTACTCAGGAGGCTGAGGCAGGAGAATCTCTTGAACCTCGGAGTTGGAAGTTGCGGTGAACTGTGATCAGGCTACTGTACTCCAGCTTGAGTGACAGAGCAAGACCTTGTCTCTAAAATAAAATAAAACCCAAAGGATATTACCTTTTAGTTTCTACAGGGAACCAAAACACCTTGTGGGCTGGGCGCGATGGCTCACGCCTGTAATCCTAGCACTCTGGGAGGCCGAGGTGGGAGGATAGCTCGAAGCCAGGAGTTCGAAACCAGCCTGAGCAAGACCGAGACCCTGTCTCTACTATAAATAGAAAGAAATTAATTGGCCAACTAATATATAGAGAAAAAATTAGCTAGGCATGGTGGTGCATGCCTGTAGTCCCAGCTACTCGGGAAGCTGAGGCAGGAGAATTGCTTGAGCCCAGGAGTTTGAGGTTGCTGTGAGCTAGGCTGACGCCATGGCACTCACTCTAGTCTGGGCAACGAAGTGAGACTCTGTCTCAAAAAAAACCAAAAACACCTTGTGACTCTGGCTTTCTCGGGAGACAATTGTTACTATCATCTTGCTTATTTTGTTCAGGTTGTTCATTTGCTTTTCAAAGCTAGCTAGGTACCTGGAATTTCTCATGATGGGATTCAAGATTCTTTATTTCCATGCTTAGGGGGCCGAGCAGGCCCCTCAGAGGAGTTTCTGCTCTGCCTCAGTCTCAGCAGCAGCAGCGATGGAAACAACCAACGACAGGTTGGAAGGAGGCACATCTACCTGAGCAGGGCTCACAGGAAGCCAGGTTGTTGCGGAGCAGCATGGGCAGGCTGGGGCAAGTGGTAAGGGCAGCATGCAGGAGTGTATGTGACTGGCAAGCTGCAGGACAGGCTTGGGAGAATGTCCAAGTGTCTGGGATACCCCCACCCTTAAAAATTCCCTTTTCCTCCAGGAGAGAACAAGGACTAGGTTGGAAGGATGCAGGGGTCAGGGTTAGGGGTTGGATATGATAGAAGCAGTAGAAACCCTAACTGAACCCTAACTTCCTAACTGAATTGCAGGCTGTCGTGGCCCAGAGGAAATACATTTTTACATGGTCAGAAATTAGAAGAACAGAAGGGAACTATGGTTATTGCCATATTTGTATCAAACTTGAATTTTATCATGACTAATAGGACAATATGACATTTGTGCTCCACTTTCTTGTATGTGAGTTGGGAGAAAGGAGGTTTTGTGTCTAGTTTCTAGAATTAAGATCATAATCCTAATAATGTCAGGTTTTAGTCTGAAATGTCAGTTTTTAGTGCACTCATGGCTGAAGAATGACCAGACACACCAAAGTAAGGCAAGCATGAAAATGAGGTTTATTGAGGAGAGAAAGATAGGATTATAGGGCAAGAGCAAGATATAGCTTTACAGTCCGGGTGCAGTGGCTCTCACGCTTGTAATCCTAGCACTCTGGGAGGCCAAGGCGGGAGGATTGCTCAAGGTCAGGAGTTCGAAACCAGCCTGAGCAAGAGCAAGACCCCCCCGTCTCTACTAAAGATAGAAAGAAATTAATTGGACAACTAAAAATATATAGAAAAAATTAGCCGGGCATGGTGGAGCATGCCTGTAGTCCCAGCTACTCGGGAGGCTGAGGCAGAAGGATTGTTTGAGCCCGGGAATGTGAGGTTGCTGTGAGCTAGGCTGACACAACGGCACTCTAACCTTGGCAACAGAGTGAGACTGTCTCAAAAAAAAAAAGATATAGCTTTACAGAGCATGATACATATGCCACAGATGACGACTGGACACATTGTTATAGCAAAGAAAGAGCAAAAGGAAGGACGCAGAAAAGGGATTTGGTTATGGCCTGCATCTTGTTTTTTTTGAGCCAGAGTCTTGTTCTGTTGCCCGGTATAGAGTGCCATGGCTTCAACCTAGCTCACAGATTAGGGTGGGGCAGGACCAAGTGGGGGCCTTCTTCCCAGATGGGGCAATTGCACCAAGCAGCACCACCCACTTTTGTCCCTAGGACACCTGGAATTCCTCATTATCTACCTAACAATAATAGCCAATATTTACTGAGCACTTACTATGTGCTCAGTAAATATCCCAACAACCGTCAAGCAGATGTTCCTGTCATCATTTTACAGTTGAGAACCTGAGGTTTATTAACAGCTTGGATGTGGTCAAGTTAAGATTCCATCCCTGATATTTGGATCTCTGAAGACTGTGCTATTAACCGTTGGGCTACATTGCTTCCGTTATGCTTGTAGAGTAAGGGATCCTCCTGGATGTCCTGCCCCAGGCCACCTCTGAAGTGTGTAAGGCACTCTGACTTGAGAGACAGGTTTTCACTGGCTTCTTTTTTTTTTCTCAGACAGAGTGTCATTCTCTTGCCTGGGCTAGAGTGCCGTGGCGTCAGCCTAACTCACAGCAACCTCCAATTCCTGGGCTTAAGCGATCTTCTTGCCTCAGCCTCCGGGTAGCTGGGACTGCAGGCTCACACCACCATGCCAGACTAATTTTTTCTATTTTTAGTTGTTTGGCTAATTTCTTTCTATTTATAGTAGAGACAGGGTCTCACTCTTGCTCAGGCTGGTCTTGAACTCCTGACCTTGAGCAATCCGCCCTCCTCAGCCTCCTAGAGTGCTAGGATTACAGGCATGAGCCACCGCGCCTGGCCTTCACTGGCTTCTGTAGGTGGGAAAGAGGAAGGATTGGGACAAGCTCAACAGAGGGTCTGGATAGCCTCATTCTAAGTGGATCAAATTCATCTGGGGATGGGGAATAGGTAGAGTGGAGAAAATGTAAGGGCTTTGAAATGAAATAATAAGAAAATCCCAGGTTGCAACTTGGGACAGAGGATTTGTCTTTCCTGCCAGCCATGTTTTCATAAGCCCATTTATATCTAAGGACTCTGTTTCTTCATCATTTCAGACCTCCTCCCCCATTCATTCATTCCAAAATAATAATCAAGGGTATTGGGTGAGATGGAAGGCATTGAAGGGTTTTAAGCAGGGGAATTAACATTTTACCTTTTAAAGTGACCACGCTGGCAGGCTGAGGGAAAAGCAGCTCAAGTTTTCTTATAACCAGCTTCTTTCCTATCCTCTGTGATTCCGAGAAAAGGGGAGAGAGGAAGGAAGAGTTCAATATTTCCCCACTTTCACTGTCCGCTAGAGTCCCAATATTTCCCAGACTGCTTTTCTCTCTGCTCACTTCAGCAACTTACCTGACCTGTGCTGGAATCCCAGCCAAATTTACCTTTACTCTGCCCCATTAGGGCACCTTAGGACCTTCACAGAGGGCTTAATGCAAAGGTAAGCCATGCACTTTGTACTGATGTGTCACTAGGTAACATCCCGAATCAGCAATTTTAATAAGAGCCATTGTACACTGGAAGCATTTGGCTATATAGTGCTTTAGTGGAGACAAACGAGGTGGTTTTACCCATAGGCTGTTGGAAGATTTTTTTTTGGAGATGTTTCTCTATCTTATTGATGACTCTTCAGGATAGATACAGCAACGACGATAATAGCTAGTACACATGTGTATCCTTACCTCATGTTCTGCACTATTCTAAGCGCTATAATTATTTAATCCTTATTACATCCTTCTGAAGCAGGTTCTATTATTGCCTCATTTTACATAAAGAAACAAAAGCACAAAATGGTTAAATCAGTTCTCCAAGTTCCACAGCTAATAAGTACCCTAATCACTATGCATTGCCATACAAAGAATTTTTTTTTTTTTTTTTTTTTTTTGAGACAGAGTCTCATTTTGTTGCCCAGGCTAGAGTGAGTGCCATGGCATCAGCCTAGCTCATAGCAACTTCAAACTCCTGGGCTCAAGCAATCCTGCTGCCTCAGCCTCCCAAGTAGCTGGGACTACAGGCATGCACCACCACGCCTGGCTAATTTTTTCTCTATATATTAGTTGGCCAATTAATTTCTTTCTATTTATAGTAGAGATGGGGTCTTGTTCTTGCTCAGGCTGGTTTCGAACTCCTGACCTCGAGCAATCCGCCCCCTCGGCCTCCCAGAGTGCTAGGATTACAGGCATGAGCCACCGCGCCCAGGCCAAAGAATGTTTTGGATCACTTTAAGAGCACCTATATAACATTAATGCCAAATTATCTTAAGATGAGTTTAATTTTGTCCAACTCTATATTACTTTAACCATTGGGTGGAGTTGGATTAGCATTTTTTACCCTCATTTTCTTATATGAAAAACAGCATAGATAAAGTAGAGGACTCAAGGCTTCTTTAGTCACATGAGAACAGACCATGCCAAAGTAAAACATCGTGTTAAAATACCGGATGAACCTGAAAATTATGTAGCAGTTTCAGGAGAAATTGGCTTTCTGCAAAGACACTGGCTTGTTACCAAAGGCAGTTTTGTCACCTATGGGTGTATATCTGGCCTTTCTTATCATGATTATTTCCTGTTTCTCTCTCGCTCCCACTCACCTGAGCTGAGTCACTCAGATAGCTCAGAAGTCTGCCTTTACAGCCAGAAGACTCAAATCAAGCATGAAAGGAACTGAAACCTGCACAAGCTTTCAAAGGAAACCCCCTGCTGAAACTTCAAATTTAGTTTCAAGGAGAGATAAATAGTGAAATACTGTTAAAATGATCCAGTGCTAGTTTGTCAGAGTAGTTCTAACCTGGATACCCTCTCTCACCAAGCACACACAAAGGATTGTTAGAATAACCGCCACCTTACCAATACTTATGTGGCCTATCACACAGTGTACAGTGTGACGCAAAACCCACCCAGTCATTCTGCTCCCTGGTGCAGTGGTGTGGTGGAGCTGGACAAATGTCATGCCCACAAATCAACAATTTTAATTTGATTATACGACTTTAGAGCAAGAACGAAAAGCATTTCACAGGTCATCAAGGTAAGATGATCGTAATTTTTTCTCCCTTTTAGCAGATTTCTGTTTTTCTTTGTTTCTTTTCTAAAATTAGTTTGCTTTCATTGAAAAATGAAAAATTGTATGTATTTATGATGTA
>VSMD01023059.1:0-19181 GCA_008750895.1 Mirza zaza | reverse complement strand
CGGGCGCGGTGGCTCACGCCTGTAATCCTAGCACTCTGGGAGGCCGAGGCGGGCAGATTGCTCAAGGTCAGGAGTTCAAAACCGGCCTGAGCGAGACCCCATCTCTACTATAAAAATAGAAAGAAATTAATTGGCCAACTAATATATATATAAAAAAAAAAATTAGCCGGGCATGGTGGCGCATGCCTGTAGTCCCAGCTACTCGGGAGGCTGAGGCAGGAGGATGGCTTGAGCCCAGGAGTTTGAGGTTGCTGTGAGCTAGGCTGACGCCACGGCACTCACTCTAGCCTGGGCAACAAAGCGAGACTCTGTCTCAAAAAAAAAAAAAAAAAAAGAAAAGAAAAATTAAAATATCCTTTTCTTCCAAGGTATCTATCCATGAGGCAATAGACAATAGAATGATCACAATCCATAATATTTTAGTAAATACTGCAATTGACAGTGTTTAAAGAGCTCAATTGCTAGAGGCAAAAGAGAAGTTGCTGACCTCAGTACTAACACTCTAATTCAAATATCTAGTAATGCCACTGCTACTCCTGCCAATTCTGAAACAAATTCACTGCAAAACACTGATAAACTACAAAACCAGGTAAACTACTGCTCTCTCTAAAATTTGGAGCTCACTATTCATGATGGTTCCTGAGCTAGAGGTATTCTTTTGCTCACATTGTAATATGTAGTATGTGCACCATAGGAAGAAGGTAAGCAATGATTATGCTGCTTTTTATTCCCCATAGCAAAAACTTTTGGTAGCCCACTTTCATGATTGTTGCTCACACAGGTTTCTTCCATTGAAGGAGTTGATGGACTGATCTGCCTCTACCTGTCTCCCTTTGTCCGTCTGTCTTGGTGAATATAGCTAGCAAAAGGATTGTGTCCCCAGGTTTTCTATTAATAGATACTCTAAACTCATAATCCAGGATTTAATGTTAGAAAATGGCTGTGAACACTTTTGACCACGTCACTCTTCTCTTTTATGGGTTTAGTGAGGAAGAAAATCAAATATCTAGCAGTCGCCACTTACTCTTCCTTGCTATCTTCCAGGCTTGTATCAGAAAGCCATCTAAACTGCATATTATGGTGATTAATTAATCTTTATATAGCACATAAAAATCTTTTGTAGCACAGATAGTATTAATAGATAGTATTAATAGATTTGTTGGTGTTCAATTTTCCCACTGTAATAAAGAAACTCAGTCCAGGGGCTATATTTATAGACACAGTCTAAGCCTGATTCTATCATTATAGTTAACAGAGTTTATTATTGTTATATGTTTTTGTATTTTCCAAAACACCAAACATCTCCTATGGTGAAGTAAATTTTTCAAACGTCATGCTGATTGGGAGTGGGGCATTTTTCTAGAGAGCCATGTGTCATTAAGCTGCCTAGGAGAAAACATGATGGCTGATTCAGTTTTTCAGCCAACACTCTACTAGTCTTTACAACAGAACATATATAAAATCATTATTGCTTAAATGGTCATACTATACATCACCTTAAATATCTGAAACATATATTGACTCTATACCAAGTAGATGTCCACTTTATCTATTAACTCACAGGGTGATGATTTGCTATTCATGTTTTTATTTGTTTGTTTTTACTTGTTGCTATTATTTTGTTTCAGATGAGAAATGACTTCATATTTTGAACATCAGTGTCTTATTGACTAGGACCCAAGTTCTTGATTTGCTGATATTCTCCAGCCTAACTGTGAAACTAAGACCTTCATAATTATATACTATTGACTTGTAAATTGTGGAAATGAGGCCCTGTATCTCCTCAGCAGTGTCTGGCCCTTAGTTTTCATAGAGAACAAGAGCCTAGAGTTTCAAGTCTCTCAAAGATTATTGTGTTAGTAAAATCAGACTCAGCACTTGTTAAGTACTAATGAATAATCTCTTTAACCAATCTTTGGAGTCTGTATCTTTACAATGGTGTATCTATAGAATGGATACATGCTTATTTTATTATACATTTTGATGTAATGAAAGTTGGCTTTTTCAATTCAAGCATACTGTATTATCAGTTGATTTTCCTGTGTGACTTCGCATATAGTGGTGGGTTTTTTATTGTTGTTTTTCTTGGTTTGTTTTTGTGTTTTGCTAAGAAAATATACTTCAAATCTTATGAATGCTATATTATTCTTAAAATATACTCACGTGCACAGAGAATTTTTCTAAATATTTCATAGGTTCACAGGTTTCCTATTACCTGTCTGTGTTCTTTCTAGTGAGTGATCACCACAGATAAAAAAAATATATATATATCTAAGATAGGTTATCTTAACCTATTCCCAATGTGATCTCACTTGCTCCCATAGGTACATATAAGAAATGTGTGTTTGATAGAGTGTATACTAATAATAATATAAATGAATATATAAAATATTTTTACATATAATTATAGAAAAGTGTCCTTCATGGCTATGATATTTTAGCTATTTCTGTATCCTGAGCTAAATCACCTTGATGTTATATGTGTGTATATCTCCCCATTAAAAATTGTAAAAAAGCTGATATTCAGCCAATTTTGCAGTATAGTCAAATTTTGTTTTCTCTATATTCATATAATAATGCATAGATAGTAATATCAGATAATAATGTATAGATATTAATATTAGCCCAATTTTTAAAGTTATCTAATTGTGGTTATAAATAAAAGCTAGGAGGAGAAGGTTAGATTAAATACAAGACAAGGTAAATTTATAATTTTTAGAAAGGATAAGTTTTCTTTTAAACTACAGTTTTTTTTTAAATTTTGGCACATTATGGGGGTACAAATGTTTAGGTTACATATATTGCCTTTGCCCCACCTGAGTCAGAGCTTCAAGTGTGTCTTTCCCCCAAACAGTTTGCACTGCACCCATTAGGTATGTTTATACCCATCCCCTCCTCTCTTCTCCCACCTGCTCAACACATGATGAATGTTACTATTAAATGTACAGAAAAATGTTGATCAGTCAATACCAATTTGATGGCGAGTACATGTAGTGCTTGTTCTTTCATTCTTGTGATACTTAGTAGAATGGGTTCCAGCTCTATCCAGGATAATACAAGAGGTTCTATATCACCATTGCTTTTTTGTGGCTGAGTAGAAATTCATGGCATATATATCCCACATTTTATTAATGCACTCATGTATTGATGCGCACTTGGGTTGTTTCCACATCTTTGCAATTGTGAATTGTACTGCTATAAACATTCAAGTGCAGATGACTTTTTTATAGAATGTCTTTTATTCCTTTGAGTAGATGCCCAGTAATGGGATTGCTGGATCAAATAGTAGTTGTACTTGTAGCACTTTGAGGTGTCTCCATATTACTTTCCACAGAGGTTGTACTAGTTTGCAGTCCCACCAGCAGTGTATGAGTGTTCCTATCACTCTACATCCATGCCAACATTTATTGTTTTGCGACTTTTTGATAAAGACCATTCTCACAGGAGTTAAGTGATATTGTGGTTTTGATTTGCATTTCTATGATGGTTAGAGATGTTGAACATTTTTTCATATGTTTATTGGCCATTATTCTATCTTCTTTTGAAAAGTTTCTGTTCCTGTCTTTTGCCCACTTTTTGATAGGATTGTTTGATTTTTTTTTTTTTTTTTGGTGATTTTCCTGAGTTCTATATAGATTCTAGTTATCAGCTCTTTATTGGATGTGTAGCACGTGAATATCTACTCCCATTCTGTAGGTTGTCTGTTTACTCTCATGATAATTTCCTTGGCTATGCAGAAACTTTTTAATTTGATTAGGTCCTATTTATTTATTTTGTTGTTGTTGTTGCTGTGATTGACTTTGGGGTCCTCTTAAATTCTTTCCAGGTAATTAGTTTTCCATTTTTTTTTTTTTTTTTTTTTTTAGTTTCATAAAGACAATAAGTAAAGGATCCAACAGTCAATTAATTTTAAAGAGGATTTTCCTGACTGGAAATCTAGTGCTTATTGAGCACACTAAACTGTTTCTCTTCATGTGGAGGAAGCATTGATATTTGACTAAAAGTAACAACAACAACAATTCTATTGTTCTATTGATTTTAAGAGATCCTTTCTATGACTAAATTAAATGTTCATTTTTAGTAACCTAAATTTGGCATATGACTTTACTTTTATAAAAAATGGATTTAAGACAATTTTTCCAAAATAAAAGAAACCATGTTAGGTGCTATAGATTTCAAAGTATACAAAGTGAGAGAGCAAGAATACTATCAATTTCACATCTTGTATGAAGAAAAATAGCAACAAGATATAAGTACAAGTGTTTAAGGTAGATAATTCCATATTCATTCATAATTTGTTGGAGTTGTTCAAGAAAAAATACTTCAGGATTGGTATGGCCTTTCCTAAAATCTTTTGCCATTATTTTGTGTTTTTTTAATTATACTTATCTACAGTTTAGGTTTTAGAATGAATTTATGATATAGAGTTGCAAGATGAATTAACTACCACAATTGAGTAATATCTCCCATTGGGAATGTACATTGTTACAAATCTGTGGTCAGAGATATCAGTGGATATCACTACAGTGAGCTGACTAATATTTACCCAAGAAGACCTCAACAAAATGGTGGGTATAGTCTTTACATTTTTAACAAATATTTCAGAACAATTTTAATTGTCAGTTGGAATCACCAGAGAAATGATGTTTAGGTCATATTATTTTTTAATAATAGTAATTTTATAATTTTATATATATATATAATATTTCTATACTGGTATGATCTTAGAAACTCCTGGAATAAATAATGTTGTGTTTTATTTTTGTTCATGTGTGTGTATATGTATCTACACTTAAAAAAAAAATCCATCCCGGAATGTCTTATGTAAGTTTCTCTTGCAGTAGTAGATATCTTATAACAATGGCTTTAAAACCTTAAAACCTGACTATGTACCAGAATTATATAAGCAACCTAAAAAATATACAGATACCAGAATTCCATCTGTAGTCTATTAAATCAGCCCTTGAATACTGTAATTGTAGGCAACTCAGAAACTTCCTTCTATTCTTTAATGTGTGTTTCTCCTCCTCTGTTCAATTTTTAACCTTCTGGAATATTTATCATGTGTATTTTTTATTTACTTAATAACCTGGTTTTATATTTTATGGTCATAATGTTCATGTCTTGTCTTATTTCTGAGTTCTGGGAAAATTGTGGGATCACTTCTTTATTTTAATGATTCCAATAATATTTTCTTGGGTATCAAGTGTGCTGTTCACTACCTCATTTAAATATTTTAAATTCACTTAATGGGCTTTGCAGACAAACAAATACTCTTTTGATTTACAACTTGGCCTATATTGCAAATTTATATCCACCTTAATCTGATGCAGGTGAATATATGGGTTTTCCTTAACATACTTCTTTGACTAGGAATTATACAAAACTTGTTTTGTGAATAAGTTTATCCCTGTACTTCTCTAGTTCTCCCACCGATACTCACTATACTATTAATAAGTGCTAAAAAATTTTATATAGACCAATATCCAGATTAGCTTTTTAAAATTTTAGCCTATGTTTAAGCCTGATCTTGAGAATCCTTCACCTTTGATGGCATGTGTTGAACTTTATAGATTTGTTTTCATTGAATTACACTAAAGCATTCAGTCATTGGCTTATATTAAGTACATAGTATAAGAAATATTCTTATTATTTCACTTAGCATAATGTCCTCCAGGTTCATTCACATTGTCATAAGTGAAAATATTCCTTGTTTTTTAAGGCTGAAGTGCATTCTGTTGTGTATATATATCACATTTTCCTTATTATTTCATCTGTTGATTGACAGATTGATTCCATATCGTGGTTATTGGGAATAATGCTTCAATGAACATGGGAGTGCAAATATTCCTTTGAAATATTAATTTCAATTTATTGGCTATAGAACAAAGAATAGGATTACTAGATAATATATAATATAGTTTGACTTTTGTGTGTGTGTGTGTGGGAACCTCCATACCATTTTCCATAATGGGTGTACTAGAGTAAATTTATTTATTTATAAGTAAATTAATATATTTATTCCATGTATGAAGAGATTGAAGTGATCATTCATTATAGGAATGGTGTTTTAATTTTAATACCTATGCCACTCCTATGATTTTAAATTTCTTAGAACTGATTGTATTTTCCTCTTTGCTTTGGCTACTATGGAGTCTATGGCAAAATATACCTCACAGCAAACATATTTCACAAGTATTTTAGCCACAAATATAAACATAGTATATTTTCCTATAAATTTTCTCTTTCTTTCAAGGTTTTATCTTTTTGTCCATTATGTAGCTTTGGCATTAAGTCAAATTAATTTATGTCAAAGCAAGATATTCTTACACATCCAATACTTATTTCTCAGAGCTAGATTGTTCATTTCTTACAAAAACTATACATTCAGAGTCTAGGCTACAAGGCACTTCACCATGTCATTACCAGCACAGAGCACATTGTTTTACTAATTGACTATTTTTTTTATTTTAACATAAATTTTTCCTTTTTTAAACAAAGTTATCATCAAAAATTACTCCTCTGCAAACTAGTACAACCTCTATAGAAAGTAGTATGGAGATACCTCAAAGAACTAAAAGTAGACCTACCATTTGATCCAGAAATCCCACTACTGAGTATTTATCCAAAGGCAAAAAAAAAAAAAAAAAAAAAGACATTTTATAAAAAAGACACTTGGATGCAAATAAAATAAATAATATAAAAAATAATAAAATAAAATAAAAAATAAATAAATAAATAATAGCTGCACAATTCACAATTGCAAAGATGTGGAAACGACCCAAATGTCCATCAATACCTGAGTGGATTAATAAAATGTGGGATATGTATACTATGGAATACTACTCAGCCATAAAAAATGGTAAACTAATAACCTCTGTAATAACCTGGAGGGACCTAGAGACCATTCTTCTAAGCAATATATCACAAGAATGGAAAAACGAACACCACACATACTCACTATTAAACTGGAACTAATTCATTAACACTTATGTTCGTATATGGTAGTAAAACTCAGTGAAAACCTAGCAGATGTGAGGAGGGAAGTGAAGGCAGGTAAATTGTACCCTAATGGGTACAATGCACACTATCTGGGTGATGGCCACACTTATTACTTTGATTCAAATAACACAAAAGCAATTCATGTAACCAAAAAGTTTGTACCCCTGTAATACTTTGAAATTAAAAAAAATTTTCTCCTCTTAAAATATGCAATATGGGGCCCTAGCTCCTATAACTAGAAATAGCTTACATTTTTACCACTACAATTAATTCAATGAGCCAGAATACAGGAGGCGTAATTGATTTAACTGAATTACTGAAAATGGGTAATGAAGAGGATAGAGGATACATTTATAATTAATAAATAGGAGCTACCAAAATTCAAATTAGTAAGTTATTGCCTTATATTTAATGGATTTTCATAAGAAATAACTTTAAATAATGCTTTTTTGCTATTTTATCTCTACCTGACTCACTCATTGAATGATGAGATTTTTGGTAAATACAATATTCTGGGATGAATTAAATACCATGGTGTGGGAAGCAGAGAATTTGGCTTAAGGTTTAACTTTGTCAAACAATGGTAAAAGAATAAATCTCTCCCAAGTAATAGTATTGCCATGAATAAGAAAAATAGTATCTAAAAGCCACCATGTCTCAGACACTAATTGAAGCACTTTGATTGTATTAAATTTCTTAATTCTTATAGCAACCCAATGAGATAGGTATTACTACTATTATCCCTATATGAAAAGAAAGCCTATGGATCACACAAAAATTAACACTTGGCCAAATTACACATTGTTAAGTGATGGAGTTTGAATATGAATTTGCAGAAGTGGGAGACTAATCCTAGAACTTTTGCTCTTAATGTCTTTACTGCCTCTGAGAAGAAAATAAATAACAAAAAATATTCTAGGATTATTACAAGCACAATTTAAAAAGCATACAGGAATTAGTACAGAAATGTAAATACCTTGCTGATTGTTGAAAATATTTTGTATGTGACTTAAATATCTTTAATTAGACCTCCTTATTTCACCTTATAAATATTGAATAATTCAGCACAGTATTTGATCTTTTGTGAGCTACATTAAGCCTAATATTTTTAAGCTACTAACAACCACTCACTTCAACTTTTCGAATTATTTTTTCTCTTTTCATAACCCCGTTTATTTACAATAACATTGGAGCATCTATTCAGCAGTGGCTAGCTATGCATCAAAGCTCTATGTGTGGGAGTGCACATGGGCATTCAGAGAGAGAGGGGAAATGGCCCTTTCTGCTTTGGAAAAGGGGCTCTTCCTTCTACAAAGTCTCACCCAAAGAGGAATTCAACAAAATAGTAAAGGTTTTGAGAGGCTAGGTTATATTAACAACAAGAACAACATATGAAATAAAACGTTTTTAGTCCCATTTGCTCTTGCTTTTTCATTTGCTTGTCTTATTCTTTTGTTTGTTTTTTGTAGATAATGGCAACTTTATGTTTTTCTTAAATGAATAACTTTATTTATATTTTTAATTTCAGAATATTACAGAGGTATACATGTTTTGGTTACATCATTTGCTTTTGTACTATTTGAGTAAAAGCTATAAGTGTGCCCTTCACCCACATAGTGTGCATTATACCTGGTAGGTGTCAATTTACACATCACCTGCCCCACAACCTGCGTGATTTCCATTGAGTTTTACTCCCATATGTACCCATAAGTGTTGATCGATGAGTTCCAAATTAGTAGTGAGTACAAGTGATATTTGTTTTTCCATTCTTGTGATTCTTGTAGACAAAAATGTACACTGGGGAAAAGAACCCATATTCAATAAATAGTGGTGGGAAAATTGGATAGCCACATGTGGAAGACTGAAACAGGATCTGCACCTCTCACCACTCACAAAAATTAAGTCATGATGGATAACAAACTTACACTTAAGGCATGAAACTATAAGAATTCTAGGAGAAAATGCTAGGAAAACTTCTAAATATTGGTCTAGGTGAAGGATTTACGAAGAGGCCCCAAAAGCAATCACAGCAACAACAAAAATAAATAAATGGGACTGGATCAAAATAAAAAGCTTCTGCACAGCCAAAGACACAATCAATAGTGCAAATAGACAACCTACAAAATGGTAAAAATATTTGCATGCTATTCAATAACCACAATCTTGTCATGTTCTTCCTCTGAGATGATTAAGATCTAAAAAGTCATTTTTTTAATGTTATAGTTCAATCTTCAGAATTCATCTATGATTCTCATAATTTATAGGGAAAGGAGGAGAAACAAAGTATGTAATACCTTATTCTTGACTATGCATTCTTCAACAATGTTTTTTGTTTCTTTTTCTTTTCCCTTTTTACCAAAATAATGTTTTTATTAGCATTTAATGTAATATTTGGTACATACCAAAGGGTGTATGCATTTATATGCAAATTTAAAGCCTCTGTATGATCTTTTCCTCTTTGAGCTCCTGGCAAAAATATTTCACAATGGGTTCTTCAAGATGTTATAATTATCTCAGCTTCTTGTAGTATATATGAAGGTACCTAATTGCTAGTGGCCCTCTGGTAAGTATATTCGAAGGAATAAAATACAAAAGAATGAAATATGAGTCTTATAACCTGATTTAGGTAAGTAATCAAGTATTCTTTTATATATTAATGATGAGTCAAATCTCTCTTTGATTTTCTATCCCTGAGACTAATCAGTAAAACCTTAAGTACTTACAGAGTATTATGTATTTCATATTAGTGTGATATAAATGGAAAATAGATCCTATAAAACACATGGTCTGCCTAATTAATCACATGACTAATTTACTTGACAATGAAAACTGTAAGGACAGTAAAAAGCAATATATGATTAAATGATAATTTTTGTTGTTGCTCAGGCTGTGAATACTATAGACTTCAGAAAATTGATAAGGAAAGAAACAGCTTTCTTTCTTAAACAGTTTATTACTGTAATATAATTAAATTTTGTCGTATAAGCATTTGCTCATAAGTACTTGCAAATTTAAATACATTTTAGTGCTCAAATTTATACAAATAACATTTTAATTTTATATAGAATACTATGCATATTATATATCACAAATTGGGTTTTAGAATGATTTATGATAAGACACCTTATCATAAGGGTGAAGAATTGAAAGGATAAATTGAGGGTTTGAATTTGATCAACAGTAAGACATAACTAAATAAGCTTAGAAGTTGGCTATGGTATAAGAACTTAGTTAACCAGTACATGAATGAAACTCTTTGATGTACAGAGTAAGAATGCTAGAACGCTTTCTAGCGGACCAGGAAAATACTGATACTTCCATAGGTAAAGGATATAATGATCAAAGTGGCATAGAGAAATGGGAATAACTGAACATGTGGGTGGGAATTCTTTAGTAAGGGGTTACAGTAGTGCAAATTAAAGTCAAAACTACTTTTTTGTTATAGGCCAATTTCACTGGGGTTAGGTGATATCTCATTGTGGTTTTGATTTGCATTTCTTTAATGATTAGAGATATTGACCATTTTTTTATATGTTTGCTGGCCATTATTCTGTCTTCTTTGGAAAAGTTTCTCTTCATTTCCATTGCCCATTTCTTGATGGGGTTATTTGAATTTTTCTTGTTAATTCTTTTGAGTTCTAGATAGATTCGTGTTATCAGACCTTTATAGGAAGTGTAGAGAGCAAATATTTTCTCCCATTCTGTAGGTTGTCTATTTGCTCTAATGATAGTTTCCTTGGCTGTGCTGAAGCTTTTTAACCTAATCAGATCCCATTTGTTTATTTTTGTTGCTGCGGTGGTTGCTTTGAGGGCCTTCTTCAAGAATTCTTTGCCTAGGCCAATGTCAGTGAGATTGGCCTGTATCAAAACATCCCAAAACAACAAATGCTGGCGAGGATGTGGAGAGACAGGAACACTCTTACACTGCTGGTGAGACTGCAAATTGGTGCAACCTTTGTGGAAAAGAATTTGGAGATACCTCAAACACCTAAAAATAGAAATACCATTCGACCCAGCAATAGCATTATTAGGCATCTACCCCAAAGAGTATAAGACATTATATTATAAAGACATCTGCACCCGAATATTTATAGCACCCCAATTCACTATTGCAAGGACGTGGAAACAACCCAAGTGCCTGTCAATTCATGAGTGGATTATTAAAATTTGGTATATGTTTACAATGGAATATTACTCAATTATAAGAAATGACAGTGAGCTAGCACCACTTATGTTATCCTGTATTAAGCTCAAGCCCATTGTCCAAAGTGAGGTGACACAAGATCAGAAAAATGGGCTCCACATGTACTCGCCATCAAATTGGTACTGATTAATACTATAGTGCTCAAATAGTGGTGGTGTTCACCAGGGATTCAGGGGTTGGGGTGGGTAGTCCCACATCTGAGGGATGTGGTGAGCATTGTGGAGGGGAAGGGCATACCTCTAACCCTTGCTAAGGAGAGGCAAAGATATAAAATGTAACCAAAATGTTTGTACTCTCATATTTTCTTGAAATAAAATTTAAAAAATCTATTTTTTTGTTAGGAAGAAGAAATAAATCTTGAAAATGGTATTTAAATAATTTACTCATTTACTGTAGTAAAATTTCTATAGTAAGTGCTTAGTAAGGGCTAGATATTATAGACAGAGAAGCAAACAAATAAACAATAAATAAATGAAATAAAACAGGATGGAAAACAATGCTAAAATATGATGTTATGTATGTAATGGTACTGTGTCCTGGGCTCCACTGGCTACTGCCTTGTTTTGCTCTTGTGTTTTCCCCATTAGAAATCCTCACAAGAAGCAGCGATTTCTAATTGAGAGGTTAGGAGAACATTTCTAAGGAAACTGAAGGAAAGGATGACTAAGGACTTCTGGGGAGAAGGAATTGTTGGACATGATTAAATAGGAGACAGCTCAGGTCAGAAGTCCTTTCTACAGACTCAAGAGATTGGACAGTACAAAAGAGAAACAGACAATGTGCCAGGGACAATAACATTCAGAGGTGAGAATGTGTCAGAAGGAAGAAACATCCCTTGGACCACCATGATGAAAGTGGAGGATAAGGAAAATGACCTTCATTGACTGATCCAATTCATAAATATTTATTGAGTGTCTACTATTTTCCAAGTATAGGGACTGTAAATACATCAGTGAATAGTGACTAACATCTCTCAGCATGAAGTATTCATTAGAGGGGTGAGTGTACAATGAATAGCATTAAAAATCAAATTTTATATAAAGTGGTGACAACTATGGAAAAGATAATCAGAGCATGAGAAATGCAGGTTCACAGGGTAGGGAAAGGTATTGTCAGCATAAAACTTAGTGAGACCATAAGTTCCAGGCGATGAGAGAATGAACCATGAAGATATCTGGGGAAAGAGTACTTCTGACTATATGGTGTGCTTGAGGAACATCAGAGAGTCCATCATTCCTCAAATGGAGTGAACAAACCAGGAGAATTCTGAAAATGAGGTTAGGGGTATAAAGGGTATGTACACAGTAGGGGAAACAATGTAAGATCTGGTCAGTCCTTATTAGGACACACACTTCCTCTGAGATCTGACAAGAGAAGCCGTTGGAGGGCTTTGTATTTTACAGGATCACTCTGGCTGCTTTGCTGATAACAGACTGTCAGTAGGCAGAGTGACAAGCAGAGAGATATTGAAATATTCTAGGCAAATGGTTATGGTGACCTGGACCAGGGAAGCAGCAGTTACATGTGCCATGTAAGCAGAATATTGGGACTATTCACAGATGCTGTTTTCTTTAATTGCTAATATAAAACCAGCAAGTAAGTGTTATTTTCCTTTTCTAGGTGAGGAAAATAAAACAAGAAAAGGTTATAAATCTATTTAAAGACATAGAGTTAGTGTAATACATGGCAAACCTGAGAATAAAGTAGGTCCGTTGGACTAGATAACTCATGTTCAATCATGAGAAGATTACAGGTTGGCTGACCCGTAGGAAAGCCCACAATTTTTCTTCAAACCTTATGGTTGCAGCTATATGGAAGATCTCATTTTATACTTGTTCCGGTATATGTATACTTAAGATAATAGGACTTGGTTATTTTTATAACTAAAATTCTGATATCTGCTTTGCTTTTGCTATTTTGGAAATATCTTAGTGGTCCCCAAATCACACACACACACACAAAAAAAACTAAGGCTATAGCAGTATCACTATGCTGAAACATTCAGGCACAGGCACATCTTTTCTATCTTTAATTTGCACTGTTTGAACAAGGCATGTTATAGCTAAAATTATATGACACTATCTCATTTTGTATAAAATACATCCCTTTTATTTCTGTTAATGAATGATAGAATGTTTGAATATGTAGGTCAACTTATGTAGTCTTCTGAAATTCTCCATCAAACATCAAACATGTTAATTGAGTGCTTACAATGTACAGGCCCTGGAGTCACAAAACATAGATAAATGTACATGGGTTTTAATAGAGAGGGATATTTATTTCTCATGATTCTGTATGAAGTCTTAGCCCTCAAATAAACAAGAGAAGAAACACTATGAAAAAAATAAGTTTTTTTTTTTTAATTTCCACACTATAGGTATTTAATATTTGCTGCATTTGGAATCACTGCTGATATGGCTCTATGAGTCAATTATCTCCATATGGATTTAAGAGAACAATTTGCATAATCTGATAGTGTGATGCTTTTTCAATATGGAAAATCTGGACAGAATAACAACAAAGTATCACTCTAAGTAAAATATGCTAATTTTTTACATACCTATTTATGTAAGACTATCTGAAAAGTAAAAAGCTACACTTAGATTTCATACTTATTCTTTCATGCTGAGTAATTCTGATATGAACAAATGTTATGTCTAACATTTATTATTTCCTATATAAATAAAACTCTAGGCCAGGCGTGGTGGCTCATGCCTATAATCCTAGCATTCTGGGAAGCCAAGGAAGGGAGAATCACTTAAGGCCAGAAGTTCGAGACTATACAGAACAAGAATGCAAACCCATCTCTACAAAAAAGAAAAAAAAAAAATAGAAAAATTAGCCAGACATGGTGGTACATGCCTGTAGTCCCAGCTATTCTGGAGGCTAAGGAAGGAGGATAACTTGAGCTTAGAAGTTTGCGGTTTCAGTGAGTTATGATGACACCATTGAACTCAAGCCTGGGTAACAGAGCAAGACCCTGTCTCAAACAAAACAAAACACAAAAACTGTTTTTTACCTGATCTTTGGATACATAATGCTATGGCAAGCCAAAATGATAAAATGAGATCAACTTTAAAAAGTTGTAATTAAGGGATAAATTTGGTTTTAATGTATTATACTAATGCTATTTAATTGCATTAACTATTTTGCTAAATAAAAGTTCTGTAAGTTAAGGTAAAAAACAACCCCCAAAAGGCTATATAGACAGAGATCTAGATAGGGATGTCATACTACTTGGAAAATATTCCAGAGTCTTTGGATAACTTTGCCTAATTCATAGAAAATTCAGGGAGATGAGAGATAACATATAATCATTATTAAGACAGTAGAGTGTGAAGGTTTATACTTGAGTAGAATTCCAGGTGAGTGATGATTCTCAGCCATTTAAATAACTTCTGTACCTTGTACCTGTTTTCTCAGCTGTGAAATGAGGAGAACAATAGTTCTTGTGTAGTGGACTTTTTGAATATGAAATGCATATTATCTCCTAGAATAGCCCTTGGCACATAGTTCTACATAAATGTTTGCTTTATTATTATATAGGAATATCTGTTACACAAAGATCAAAAATTATAAAAATGAGTGCAGAAGTAGATTCCAAAAAGAAACATCTCAGCCAAGAGCAATCTGGAAAATTCATGTATGGGGATTTTGAGCCATCTTGGGGACTAGAAACAAGTTTGTGAAAGGAGAAAATAAAATAAGATTTATTGCAAACCTACCATATTTATACTGGCTGGGTACTTTGCATGAATAATTTCATATCATTCTCCCTACAGTACAGTAAGCTTGAGGTAATTGTCACTATTTCATAAAGAATAATACTAAGAAACATTAAATAAGACACCAACATTTTCTTTGCCCATAAAGTCAACCCAGGGTACAATCTAATACGTATCTGGCTCTAAATTATGTATTGCTATTATGTATTTTCATATAATGGTATAATTGGTGTCTTCTTATAGAAACCCATGTAGCATCCTATTCAAACCCAATAACATTAAAGCTTTCAATATTCCCCTTATATCTTGTCTCTTTGTAGAAAGAGACTGTCATCCTTATAAAGCAACTAATGTTTTTTTGGCTTATGGGAGGTGGGTATTATTTTATCCACTAGTGCATGGATTAATTTAGAGGTAAAAAATGTGTGACTCCATAGGAAAGGAACTGAATTTCTTCCTTAGCCACACCTTCCCTATTATCCCAAACTCATTTTAAGTACAAGACTGAAAAGTTGTTTAGGTGCAAGCAACAGAGAGTCATTAAATGAGTATCACAGTTAGATGAGGATGTGTCAATAATGAAGCAAAAAAAGAAAAACTGGTTCACAATCATGAGATAATATAATAATAAAATTTAAAACACAGGAAGCCATTTCTCAGACAAATCACGTTAGTGATCAACAGGCATGATTTCCTCCTTTTTCCTCAAGGAATCATGAATACCTGGAGAAGATGACCAGACACCAAAAAAATAAGATTTGTTTGCATTACATAACCTGATGATTTCTATTAATTCATATTAAATTAAATCATTGAGCATGTTTTGTGCTGTTCATAATATTATAAATTTATGACCACACTCAATGAATGAATGGCTTTGCTATTCTTGGTGTAATAGCACAGAACAGTTTGCAATACAGTTTCAAACTCTGTGCCAGAGCTTTGTTGACAGAGAAAAAAATTAATTCAGGTTTATGCTAAATATTTCAGTGACTTCTGTTTTCATGTGGCTTAAAGTAATGAAGGAAGAGTGTTTCCAACATCTTTTACTTTTTTTCTCTCTTTTAATGAGAGAGCTTCATTCCTAGCATTCGCACGTGTCCAGAGCCTCATCCTGTTTCATTGTGACCAAGACGCCAGTTCTGCTCATCTAAAGTGGATGTCACAATGCTCTTTCTACTTGTGCCTAATCCTCTAGGAGCCTGGTCTTCATCTAGCTTTGATTTTGGAACAACTCTGATGATAAACTCAATAAGAATTTTTTGTTATTTGCTTAATGTATGAACTTTCAAAGTACCTGCATGTTGAAGGAAGACATAATCTTCGTCCAGTGGAAAAAGAAAACCCATAATATCCGAATGTTGGAGAAAAGAAAATATTTTGGATAGCTTGCTCTTTTTTTTTTTTTTTTTTTTTTTTTTTTACATTTCGGCATATTATGGGGGTACAGATTTTAAGGTTTCAATAAATGCCCTTTCCCACCCATGCAGGTGTCTCTTCTATCCCATGCAAGTCCAAACCTTCTTGCTAGTCCAGGACAGCCTGGTATTTATTAAATTATATCATCTTGTCGAAAGTTTTGTTATCCCTTCACTAGAATGAAGTATAAATACACCTACAGTGGTGTGCCTTTACCTCTTGCTTAGTGCTGCAATAGCTAATTATGTTATGTAGGGAGTTTTGTTTATTTTATGAGCGCATAAGAAATGAACAAGTCCTTGTTCTAATGCTTTCTACAACAATAAAAGCAAATGCACTGGAAATATAAAGTTTACTTAAATAAAATATAATAAGAGAGCCAAGAATTTTAATGGAACATTCAACCTGCCCTGGTAAACAAATGTTGTCAAATAAAACATATAATTTAGTAGAAATATGATAGCAAATACCAACTGCCAAATGAGTCTTAAGGGAAAAATTCCTTAACATTTAGGAAAATGCAGCTTTTGGAAATCACTTGTCAAATAGTCACATATCTATTTTTAAGATAATTACTAGTAAATTACAGTGACCACGCATCCCAAATACTGTTTGTTCTTTTCTATAATTGATCCCTGCTTCTCCTGTATATGGGGAACAGGATTCTTTTGTACACAGTCCCTCCATGTATATCTCCAGAAAGGAATAATCAAGGGACATAGGTGGATTCCAGTATAAACATCTTTAAAAGATTTATTTATTATAAACTTACCCTGAAAGTGCCAAAAGCATAAGGGAATAATACATTTTCTATAAGTTAGGTATAATAGCTGTGGCTTTTAAATTAGTTGTCAATAAGATAAATGATTGCTAAATTGGAAAGCACATATCTAAACACATTTGGAATATACGATGGGCAATCTTTTAAAAAGTAAGGATTAAATACTTAATATTTTTGTGTAACATTAGAGTTGGAAATAGTAAATAAGAGGAAAATAATGGTATTTGTTAAAAATAGTATTTGAAGGTATTGGATAGATAAATGAAGGTATGTTTGTGGATATATGTTACATATATAGATATATACACACACACACACACACACACACACACATAAGCTCAGCTGAAAAATTTAAATGTATACATTATTTTTATTAAAATTTATACTCGACCTTCCCCAACCTTTTTTTTTTTTTCCAATTGAGGAGAGCCAGCAGTACAAATTCCTACCCAAACTAAAGGTAAATCAGTTTATTGTTCTGAAACATACAGTCCTTGTTTTGTCTGTTGACACCACCAATATGAATAATGACAAGACCAGTGATGAGGGTGTCTTTGAGATGCAAATTTCTCGATGGGGAAAGGACTGTAGTCATCATGAGTTTATTGCACAATTCAGCTTCTTTCTGTAGCAAGACACTATAATGAGATCTACTGTGCACTTTCTCTAGTCTGGGAAGTGAAATTCCAGTGGATCACAGCAGGAATGATTTGGGTCTTGCAGCCACCCTGGTAGTCATTGCCTAACAATACCTGATCCACGAAGAGATTTGCATCTCTTATGATGGTCAAAATGAGCAGGATGACTCCATCGTAGTTTAGTTCATTTTTTAGAACATAGAAAAGCTGCCAGTTTGTGTTCGCTGAAGAAAATATAGGTCACATTTCCATATCAACTATATCTAGTTTATAATAATCAGTCTTTTACACTAACACAGTTATTTTTTGTTTTAAGTGACTTATCCTGTGGAGCCCTGCCCTTAATTCCTACTCATTCCTTCTTTAATCCTTCTATTAGTGCTAAACTCTCTCACATTATATCTTTTTTTTTTTTTTTTTTTTTTTTTTTGAGACAGAGTCTTGCTTTGTTGTTCAAGCATGAGGGCTGTGGCACGGTCATAGCTCATTGCAACCTAAAACTCCTGGGATCAAGTGATATTCCTGCCTTAGTTTCCTCAACTAGCCATTGATCTCTTTGAGGCCTGGGGCATAAAAGAGTTTCAAGACTGGCAAGAGCTAGAAAACTGGAAAGACTTTGAGATATAACACATGTTCAGTAAATCTAATCCCCACAAAAAGTAATAACGTATCAAATGTATCACAATTCTTACATAATATTTGTGGGAGGCGATTGTTTTGGACTGAGATCCTGTACTATGGCTCAACAGACCAAACAAGAATGTAGTCACTTGTGCTAGGTGCCACATAGGCAAACTAAACTTAAAAGGTGGCCAATTTTCCCAAAACAGGAAATTTACAGCAATTAATCAAAAGGGCCCAAGTCAATGTATACCAACATAATGAAGTCCCCTCTGCTTTAACTCATAAACAGAAAATAACCTTATATAATCTTGTGTCAGACAATCCTGTTTTTACATTATGCCATTTCTTTGTTCCTACTGGCACAGCATTATGAAAGCTGATTATTCTGCCACACCTGGTGGAGAAACTCCTTCTCTTTTGTGGGTGGGATGCTGCCCAATTCATGAATTGTTTTTTTTTTTTTTTATTTAATTTTTTTTTATTTCAGGATATTATGGGGGTACAGATTTTAAGGTTTCAATAAATGCCCTTTCCCCCCTCCCCCCACAAGTCTGAGTTTCCAGCATGACCATCCCCCAGATGGTGCACATCTCACTCATTATGTATGTATATACCCGCCCCCCTCCCCCCTCCCCCCTGCCCAATACCCTATTACTGTAGTGCCTATGTGTCCATTTAGGTGCTGCTCAGTTAATACCAGTTTGCTGGTGAATATATGTGGTGCTTGTTTTTCCATTCTTGGGATACTTCACTTAGTAGTATGGGTTCCAGCTCTAACCAGGAAAATA
>VSMD01023045.1:0-31104 GCA_008750895.1 Mirza zaza | reverse complement strand
CCTGGGCCTCTGCCAGCAGGCCAGACCACACGCCACCAGGCCTCCCCTGGCTGTGATGCCAGCGGGGAGGTTCCCTGCGCAGGAACGCCACCTGGGCTGGGCGCACGGCCTCCCTTTGGGGGGAGGGTTGCCCTCTAGGACGCTGATCTGCCCCTGAAGGCCCACACACCTCAGCAGGCTGTTCACGTATATCCCTTCTGTGCCCCGGGCAATGCGAGGCCTCGGTGCACGGGATGTGGTCTGCAGGTCTGACCTCTGGGTCTCAGAGTTCAAACTTTGTCCCCACCAGGGAGACGCGTGCCTGTCCCAGTTCACCCACAGGGAGCCCAAGCTGGGTCTATGTCTCTCAGCCTCAGGCTCTGCCCCGTTCTCCTGGGATCACTGTGCCAGCGGCACCTGGGAGGGCTGGCGGGCAGAGAGCTCACAGTCTGAGTTTCCCTTAGTCAGCTGTTGTAGAGCCCCAAAAGGGAAGGTCCCGTTCCCTGGAGGTGCCTCCGGCTGGTGGCTATATTGTGTCTCTGTCTCTCTGGGCAGCCGCGGGTAGGGTGGGGGAGGGGAGGAGGAGGCAATATGGCGTCTGCCGCGCGGCTCGGGTCTGTGCACACGGAGGGGCCCGAGGGAGTTGGGAGCCTGGTGCCGCGTCCGCTACTGGCTTACCGCTCACTGGCGGCGGCCGTCGCTGGGCTGGTGGCCGCAGGTCCCTCCGCTTGCTGGGGAGCCCACCAGCAGTCCGGGATGCAGGGGAGGGGAAACGGCGGATCCACCTACCCTTCCCGCTGGTCTCCGGGCTGCTCTGGGGGTCCCAGCCTCCAGTTCTCCTCCGCGACCTCCTCCCGTGGAGTCTCCCGCGGCCTCAGGTACTCCTCCTTCCGACCCTCATCCGATGTAGGCTCGTCTTCTTGCTTCTTTCTTCTAATTTCTGCTAGAATCTGTCTTTTCTGCAAGACACTCTGTCTGGCGGTGTTTCTCATCCGCCATCTTCTGGGCGGGCATCACAAAGTATTTTGTTCAGAAATGTTGCACAGATACACAGATTTCTAGAGTAAATGTATGTAAAACTCAAAACCCTGTCCAACATGTCTTATGATAAATGAGACTTTTTTATGCATTTTCTGTTGATTTATCTGCTTTTAATGGGCCCATTTGCAAGCAGCAGTGCTTCCAGACTTTCAAGGATGTGTGTGTGTGTTTCTGGTTGATGAAAGATGATAAAGGAGAAGGCTAGCACTTCATTTATTTCAGAAAACTAAATGTTGGAAGGCTAGATCTCTCCTACAACTTTTCCTTTCTTCTTCATTGTTTTATCAGTTGCTATCAGCAATTCAAGTTATAAATGCCTATTTTTTATTTGCCTAGGTTTTTCCAGATACAGGCATTGTGAGTTTGGCTCCAGACCACTGTAATAAAGTGAATATTGCAATAAAGCAAGTCACACAGATATTTTGGTTTCCCAGTACATATAAAAGTTATGTTTGTAGTATACTGTAGTGTGTAATAGTATTACATCTAAAAAGCAATGTAGGTACTTTAATTAAAAAATAGTTTATTGTTAAAACATGCTAACAATCATCTGAACCTTTAGCAAGTTGTAACCATTTTGCTGGTGGAGGGTCTTCTCTCCGTGTTGGTGGTGCTGACTGACCAGGGTGGTTGGCGGTTGCTGAAGGTTGGGGTGGCTGTGGCAACTTCTTAAAATAAGACAACAATGGTGTTTGCTACATCTTTGACTCTTTCTTTTATGAAAGATTTCTCTGTAGCATGTGATGCTGTTTGATAGCATTTTATTCACAGTAGAACCTCTTTAAAAATTGGAGTTCATTCTCTTGGACCTGCACTGCTTTAGCAACTAAGTTTACATAATATTTTATACTCTTTGTTGTCATTTCAACAAATATTCAGCATCTTCACCAGGAGTAGATTGCATTTCACGAAACCAGTTTCTTTGCTCATCCATAAGGAGCGACTCCTCATTCATTCAAGTTTTATCATGAGATGGCAGCAATTCAGTCACATGTTCAGACTCCACTTCTAATTCTAGTTTCGTTGCTATTTTCATAACATCTGCAGTTACTTTCTCCACTGAAGTCTTGAACCCTCAGAGTCATCCAGGGTTGGAATCAACTTCTTCCAAACTCCTGTTATTATTGCTATTTTGACCTCCTCCGGTGAATCAGGAATGTTCTTAATAGTATCTAGAATAGTGAATCTTTTCCAGAAAGCTTTCACTTTACTTCATCCACATCCCTCAAAAGAATCACAATCTGTGAAAACTATAGCCTTATAAAATGTATTTCTTAAATAATAAGACTTGAAAGTCAAATTACTCCCTAACCCATGGGCTACAGAATAGATGTTGTGTTAGCAGGTATGAAAACAACATTAATTTCCTTGTTCATCTCCATAAGAGCTCTTGGGTGAACAAATGCATTGTCAATGAGTAGTAATATTTTGAAGGGAATCTTTTTTATTGAGCAGTAGGTCTAAACAGTAGGCTTAAAACATTCAGTAAACCATGCTGTAAACAGATGTGCTGCCACCCAGGCTTTGCTGTTCCATTTATAGAGCACAGGCAGAGTGGATTAAGCACAATTATTAAAGGCCCTAGGATTTTCAGAATGGTAAATGAGCATTGGCTTCAACTTAAAGTCACCAGCTGCATTAGCCCCTAACGAGATTCAGTGTTTCCTTTGAAGCTTTGAAGCCAGGCATTGACTTCTCTCTAGCTATGAAAGTCCTAGATAGCATCTTTTTCCATTAAAATACTTTTTCATCCACATTGAAGCTCTGCTGTGTAGTGTAGCCACCTTTATCAATTATCCTAGTTAGATCTCCTACCTAGCTTGCTGCAGCTTCTACATCAGCACTTGCAGCTTCACCCTGCACCTTTATGTTATGTAGATGATTTCTTTCCTTAAACCTCATGAAACAACCCCTGCTAGCTTCAAATTTTCTTCCATAGCTTCCTTACCTCTCTCAGCCTTCATGTAATAGAATTGAAGACAGGGCCTTGCTCTGAATTAGGCTTTGGCTGATGGGAATGTTGTGTCCAACTTGATCTTCTATCCAGACCACTCAGACTTTCTCCGTGTCAGCAATAAGGCAGTTTTGATTTCTGATTCATGTGTTCGCTGGAGTAGCACTTTTAATTTTCTTCAAGAACTTTTTTTTTTTGCAACATTTGTTTTTTTATTCAGAAACAATCTCAAACTTATAAAAAAGTTGGAAGTGTAGAGTTCAAAAAACAACAAAAAAAGAATCTTTTGTGTTCTGAATCACTTGAGAGTAAATTGTCAACTAGATGCCCTATCACCTCCAAAACTTTTTTTTTGCATTCACAACTTGGCTAAGAGGCCCAACTTTCAACCTTTCTTGGCTTTCAGCATGCCTTCCTCATTACACTCAGTCATTTCTAGCTTTGATTTAAAGTGAGACATGTGCAACTCTTTCTTTCACTTGAACACTCAGAGGCCATTGTAGGGTTATTAATTGGCCTAGTTTCAATATCCTCAAGGAATAGAGAGGCCCAAGGAGAGGGAGAGAGACAGGGGAGCAGACCAGTTGGTGGAGCAGTCAGAACACACACGATGTTGATCAACTTTGCTGTTTTATATCGGCATGGTTTCAGGTGCCCCAAAACAATCGCAATAGGAACATCAAAGATCACTGCTTACACATCACTGTAACAGATATAAAATAATGAAAAATTTGAAATATTGTGATAATTACCAAAATGTGACACAGAGACACAAAGTGGCCATGTGCTGTTGGAAAAATGATGCCCAGAGACTTGTTCAACACCGGGATGCTACAAACCTTCCATTTGTAAAAAAAAAAAAAAAATGTCTGTGAAGTGCAGTAAAGCAAAATGCAATAAAAAGAGGTATGCCTGTAGTTGAGAAAGATACATTGATAAGCAGTTGACATTAAATGGGGTGGGGCATTTTGGAGTCATTGAAAAGTAGGGTCTGTGAAATCTGAATTTTTGGCTTAATTGTCAGCTTCCGGTCTTGTGTTTTGCCAGGTGTCCTGGGCTGTGTTTCCACCCGTCAGCCGACTCAGCAGTTTGGTTTCTGGCTGTTAGCAGCTGCCTGGAACCACAATCCAAATCAAATCCATCTTGATGAGTTAGATTAATTGAGCTTCAGGAGTTTTGCTGTGTGCTGGTCCTTTGAATCCAAGCCTTAAGATCCCAGTGAGTATTGGGAGAACTTTAAATATGCCTCAGGGCCTCTCTAGAAAGATTGGGTTTGCCTCAATTGTCCTCTGCTGGATTTCTGAAAATGGCAAACAACAACAAAAACAAACAACCAACCAAAAACCTTTTATAGCAGACTTTATCCTATCCTACAGAGGGTAGTTAGGATATTAGCTACCCTGCTCTTAGGATAACTGCTTGTTTCTGTTTTCCTCATTTCAAATTTAATCTAGGAGAATTTGCCTTTTATTTATTTATGGCAAACAAATGAACTTTTATTTCTGTCTTATTTCCTGAATCTGGCCAAGGTTTTGTTATATCTTCCCTATACGCCATGGACTTTCAAGGGAAGTCATTCATTCATTCAACCATTCATTCAGACATCAGCCATTTATTAAGTATTTGATATTTGCCAAGTACACTGCCAGGAACTGAGAGATTATAAAATGAATGGATCAGTCAGGATTTCTGCCCAAAGGAACACAGAATCCAACCTAGAGAGACAGGCCTGTACAAACATGTGTAGGAAACAGTTGCAAGAGACGATGAGGAATGACCTAAGGCTAATGGGCACACAGGGCAGGGCTAGCCCTGAGAGAAGGAGAGGAGGTAGGGCCCACTGTCCTTGAGCACAGGTGGGATTTAGAGGGTGTAAGAGGGGTGGTCCCAGGACTGGGCGGCTGAGTGGAGGGCAGGGCGTATCTGACATAGGGACCAGCAGAGGGAGGCAGGCTGTGTAGAAAGTGCTGTTGTCTCCTTTGGACAGGTTGAGTGTGGGAGACCTTCGAGATGGAGATGTCCAGGGTGGGATGGCAAGATGATGGTCAGATATGTGAGCTTGGAGCTGGGAGCTCAGGAGGGATCTGGACTAATGAGGAAGGTTTGGGGTTTCCTGACATAAGTGTGGTGTTGGAGCCATGAGAATCAGTGAGAGTATTCAGGCGGAGCATGCAGAGTGAGAAGCAGAAATACTAGGACAGAACGTGGTAAAAGCCAACATTTAGGGGTGTATTAGTCAGGGTTCCCCAGAGAAACAGAACCAATAGTGGGTGTGTGTGTGTGTGTGTGTGTGTGTGTGTGTGTGTGTGTGTGTGCGCGCATGCATATCTCAGATAGATGGGAGAAAAGGAGAGAGAGAGATAATAAAAACTTGGCTCATGTGATTTTGGAGGCTGAGAAATATGAAGATCTACAGTGGGCAAGCTATATAGGCCCAGGAGAGCAGTTCTAGTTCAAAAGCTGGGGGGCTTAAAACCCAAGAAGAGCTGATGTTTCAGTTTGAGTTTGAAGACAGGGAAAGACTGGCTTCCTCCCTGAAGGCTGTCAGACGGGGAGTTCCCTCGTATTTGGGAGAGGGGTTCAGGGTCAGTCAGCCTTTTGTTCTATTCATCCTCTCCAGGGATTGGATGGGGCCCACCCACACTGAGGAGGGCAATCTTCTCCTGACTCAAATGTTAATCTAATCCAAAAACATTGTAACAGACACACCCAGAATAACCACATACCTGATTTGACCAAATACCTGGGCACCCTGTGACCTAGTCAAGTCGACACATAAAATTAGCCATCACCGGGACATGTGGAGGAGAAAGAGCGGGTACAGGGGGTTGAGAAGGTTAAAAAATGTAGACGTGGTGCTCTAATTTGTATGAAGAGTCTTGTAGGCTATCTTAGCCACCCTTTGCTAGGGAGGTTTTGTGTCAGTGTTTGAGTGCATTCATGTGCACATGCTAAGTATTGAGCAGAGGAACCATGTGTGGAAAACATGCTAGCCCTGCAAGGGAGCTCTCACGTGAAGACCATTGCATACCATCATCTGCAGGGCAAGAGGCAGGCATTCCCATGGGTGAAATGGAAGAGCAGATGAACACATCCGTGGGGTAGGGACAGGCTGATGCAAGTGCTGAGCATGGCAGAATATCGGGCTGGCCAGTCTCAAGACCCTGAATGTGGGTCCCTGTAAAACCCCATCACTTACTGTGATGAGAGAGGGCTCCCCTGAGCCAGAGGCTGTGAGGTGGGCTCCAGTGGAGGAGCCTCTAGAGATGCTTGTCCAGTGTCTGAAGGAGGGTGATTCTATGGAGTGCCAGCCCATGTAGGGTTTGTGCTCAATGGATAGTCATAGTTACATAATTATTCTTTGCTGGTCACACTCCAAGATGTCCTTTTATTTTCAATAATTCTAAATGGCAACTACTAGAAGGGGTAAGTTAGCATTGACTGAGTACCAGGCACTGTGCTCTACATCCATTGTCTCCTTTAATTGTCCAGCTATCTTTGAGATAGTCCAGCAAAGCTGCAGCTTTAGTCCATGTGCCATCACAGGAGCTGCAAGGCTTTTGAGACAATGTGAGACTCCGTTCTTCACTGTGCCTTGAGAACTGCAGAGTAGCAGACGACTGAACAGTATTACTACTGTATGGCACAACAGCCCTGAGACAGAAGGCACCATGCCCACTTTGCACAGGAGGGAACAAAAGTTCCTTGAGACGATCTGATGGTGAATGGTAAAGCTGGCACCAAACCCAGGTCTCCAGACATCTGGTACTGTTGATGCCAGCCCAGTCCTCCGTTCGCCCCTAACTGCCTGCGTGGGCAGAGGTAGGTGGCTGGGCCTCAGAGCGCTCTCCTGCTCAGGCGGAACTCGGCACTGACTCCACAGCGGCCTGCTTTCTGTGGCAGGGCCGATTCGACCTCCTGCTTCTCAGGAATGTCTCCCATCCAAGGACTCACTAGACTGCATGGTCCAGTCGTTCTTTGCAGCCTGTGCTCTTTCTTAGAGTCAGGAATTGCAGAGCTGGCAGAGCTAGAGGCTCAAGTCTCGAGTATGTTGAATGTTAGGTAAGATAGGCCTGAGCTCTTACCTTCCCCCAGCAACATTTGACAAGCTTTCACAATAAAAAAATTAAATATTAATACTTGACAGTTAATCTCTGATATGAAAGAGCCATAATACCATATGTGTGACCCTGGACATTTCAATTTCCAATCTGCCCAAGTATGATAGCATCCTGAAAATGAAATGTAAGCATCAATGAGCAATGTTCCTTAGGACAGACCCATCTGCAGCAGTGAGCAGTTTTCACAACCTGAGCAATGACTGATTATAATGCAGCAGTGGGGGAGTCGTAGGAAGGAGGAGGATGAGCACTGGAGTCTGTGATATGTCGTGTAGCTGGAGGTGGAGGGGCACCTCCCTTGAACAGGAGCTGGCTCTGTGCTCACGGGGCTCAGCTCCGGTAATCCACCAGCCGACAGCGGCCACTGCTCCGACACAGTGGAGTTAACTGAGGCACAGTGGGGAGATGCCACAGAAGCAGAAAATGTGGCTCCTGCTATGAAGACTTTGGAATTGTGCTACAGAATCAGATCACATGCATGTGAAGTGGATTAAGAACACCACATGCACACAAGAACAGATTAGTACAGGGCCTGGTGGTCCTGGGCCTGTTTTCCTGCTTCTGTGTCACCAAGGGTGACAACTAGAATTGCCTGGCAGCAATCGTAAAAAGTGCTTATAGATCTTTGGCAAGGAGTCATCAGGCCAGAGCAGTGCATTGTGATTTCTTATTATATTTAATGGAAAATTAAAGCACTCAGATATTTCCAAAGTGTAATTTGTTCTGATGGGTAGGCCGACAGCGAATTGGGCTGCTTCACTAGGGAAGAGGCAAAAATAAATTAAACAAATTAATAACTGTGACGCATTCCAGGGGAAGAAAATGCAGCTGATAATCCCCCCCACCCCTAACAAAAATCATTTTCATTGTGGTCACGTCTCCTTGGGCTGCTGCTGCTTGTGGGTATTTTTAAAGCCAACTTCACCTCCAGTTGTTTCCTTTAGCCCAATAAGCACGGTTGCTAATCTTCTCTCATTTGGAGATCCCCCCTGGAACCATATGCCATTAAAATGCTTAGACATGTGGAAAAGGGCTGATGAGGATCCGAGGAGACAGGGAATTCCAGACGAGGAGAGACTTTGTCAGACGGAATGGCTCTGACATCAGATTTGCTAACCGAAAGAGAAAGCGCTTGCCTCGGGAAGTGGGGGAGGCGAGCTGCGCCCAGGCTCAGGGAAGGGCCAGGAGGCTCCTGTCCGTGTGCGCAGCTCGCTGCCTGGCCTGGGCACGTGCCGTGGGCTGAGTGAGGGAGCGAGTGAACGAACGAACGAGCAAGACAGATGAACACCTGAAGCAGAGAGGCTGACAGGGTCTGGGAAGGGGCAGCAGCGGAGGCAGGGCCTGCCAGCCGGCGGGCGTGTGCGGCGCTCAGTGGAGGGAGCGGCGGCCCCATGTTCCGTGCCTTTTTCCTCATAGACCTCACATTTTGCGTTTCCTGGTGTAGTTACTCAGTTCGTGCCCCCAGGGTAATATTCAGAACGTTGAAGAACTGGCGTATCGGCGGCGCCAGCGGTCAGAATGGACGCTGGCAGTGCGCTTCTGTCGCCGGGGCGCGGCTGTCTGAGGACGCGCATGGCATCGTTTGAGCCTCATTAAGCGCCAGCTCGAGCCTGTGGGGAAGTGAAGCTCCTCGGTTCGGACACTGTGCCTAGTCGTGCGCAGCAGCACGGACGCGTGCGGAGCGCGAGTGAAGGCCGTGAGGAAAGGACGGATGGGGTGGAGGGGCCTGGGGTGCCCTCCCTCTGGTCCGCTTCAGACCCCCTGGGCCTTGCTGGCCCACGGGCGGCCGGGGCCCTTCCTCCAAAGTGCTTTCCTCAGCCTGGGGAGTAAATCTGTTAATGCTCTCCCACCTCCCACCCTTTGTTCGGAGCCCAGTGTATTAATTAAAAACCACGGGCAGCTGTAAGTATCCCCAGAGCAAGGATTAAGCCAGCTTTCTGGCAATTGCTCTCAAAGCTGTTGCTGTTTACTTTCTTTAAGGGTCCGAGCAACTTGCTCTCTACTTTTCCATCTCCTCCATTACCTCATTACCCTGTTGGCCCCTTCCCCTAATTCATGCTCTAAAACAACGGCATTGGTAAGACCACAGTGAAAAGACATGTGTGTGCAGCAGTGCCCGTTGGCAGAGGTGGTTCTCTGGGCACTGATGTCATGAGAGCAAGGCAGATTAGGGAGAGGCTCAGGTCTCCCAGTTTACCACCTCTCAGCTTTGGCCAAGTTATGACACATGTAACATTTTTCTTCCTTTCTTCCTCCCTCCCTTTTTTTTTTGAGTCAGGGTCTTACCCTGTCGCCCAGGCTAGAACAGTCAGTGACACAGTCATACCTTCTGGTGCAGGAGCTGTGCAGCCACCAACTCCTGGGCTCTAGCAGTCCTCCTGCCTTGGCCTCTCAAGTAGCTGGGATTGCAGGCTTGAGCCGCCAAGCCCAGCTCCTGACATATTTATATTAACCACTACTCACACGTGCCAAGGAGAAGGGAAGCAAAAGACAGTTGTTTCTTACGTAGTATGTTTGAGTTAGCTCTTCTTTTTGCTTCCATTACCTAAGAGCTGTTTACCCTATGACAATAAGTGAGCACTCCAAGAAGAAATTTGTCTTATATGAGAAAAAACTCTTGTGATAAAGTTGTTCAAGGGTGAGCCAGGCCGTCTGCATGATGAGGCCTGCTGTGTAAGAACCCAGTGCACAGCTACTGCTCAGAAGAGCTGCCTGCAAGACTCCATTAGATGGCCTTCAAGGCCCTTCCTAGGCTGAAACACAGTGCTGCGATGAAGCCACCGCACAAGGTTAGGGAGACTGCCTCACCCTCATCATGGCACGCAGGGCCCGTCGGGGCCGTCGGCTCTGCCTCGCTGGAGAGGCTGGGGACGGGCGTCAGGCAGACACAGAAAGGCAGGGGCATACCTGAGCATTTCTGAGACCCCAGACAGTTTGTAATTTTCGTGTCTTTTATATTATCAGCAGTGAATATTAAGCAGATTAATAAATTCTCCATTGAAGTGAAAAATAATCAGCTATAACAGCACAAAATAAGTCTGAACTCAACTCTAATGTGACTGTAAAATAAAACGTCAAATCTGAGGCAGGCCTTTTGTTTATTTACTTTTGTGTTGAGAGGCCTGGTGGGGCTTCCAGAACCCTCCGTCACAATAGCCAGGGACTGGGCCAGGCCGGCTACCTGTGGTCATGACCTCAGCACCTCAAGACTCCTCATTTGAGAGCCTTGAGGAGCCGCGCAGGATATGAGAGGTGTTCCCAGCCTGTGGTGAGAAAGAGGACTCGGCAAGTGCACACACGCGCACACGCCTGCGGCAGGTGTGCATCTTGTCGGGTGCCGACGCAGCCCGGGCACAGAGACGGGAAGAAGACCAGGATGCGTGAGCCATGGCAGCAGAGAGGAGCCCAGACAGCCAGCACCGCCAGGGAAGACCCGCTGCAGAATTGGCATAACAACAGTGTGCCCGACAAGCTGCCGAGACCTCCAAGAGGCAGAAACCGTGAAACTCTTTCCTGCTGGTCTGTGCTTTAACGTGTGAGATTACTCTTTTGTGAAAAATTGGAGACCAATTTGATTATTTTCTGTCAGCAGTCACCCTCTTTGTCTTGTTGTCATACTTAGAGGTTCCCTCTCTCTAGAGTGCATGTGTGCGTGCATTTGTGTGCATGCATTTGCATGTGCACATGTGTGCACGTGTGTACGTGCATGTGTGTGCATACGCATTTGCATACGCATGTGTGTACATGCATGTGTGTGTGTGTGTTTGACTCATATTTGTGTCCCTGATCTTTCCTGAGGCTCTTCTCTTTGGACAATGAACATGTTTGTTGTAAACAGATAAAACTCCATTTATTCTTAAACCCTAATTTTTCCTATATTATCTTTTTCTCAGCATTTTCCAGGAAAAAACTATGGGATAAATACATGCGTATTCATCTAAACTAATTTTGAGCCTCTGGCTCATGATTAGACCTTTTTTTAAAAGCATAATTTCAGTTTTTCTTTCCCTTTCCTCGGTCAGCTGCTTTTCCCCTCGAGATGAGTTCATGGCCACAGACTCCAGCATGGGGGAGGCTATCCTGGGAGCGCCTGGCCAGTCCCTCTGCCTCTTTGCGGCTTGGCTGGAACAATAGTTTGTGGCTCCTTCCTGCCCTTCCGTCACACTAAGGCTTGGTTCTCCTTCTGGTTGCTTCGGCCCTGCTGTCTCGATTGCCCACAGCGTGGTCGGCACGGCTGTCCTGACGCCATACCTGCCACTTCCAGTTCAATGTCATTCCATGGGGAGGAGGAGGTAGGCGTGTGTTTCTCATTGGAACCTCAGCCTTTCATCCTAGTCTCCAGACAGGGTAAATTCTTCTTGTTCAGGATTGTCTGCTACTCCCTGTCTCATCCCTAAGCAGAATACGGCCCCTCCTGCAGGATGACCCGTAGCTTCCTCCTGGTGCCCAGCACTCACACCGATCCGTGAGGCGTCATCGAGCACCCGCTGCCTGCCCTTCAGTGAGCCGATGCTGCAGGCAGTCACCTGGAAAATGCAAGACATGGTTTCTGCCCCTCTGAAGCCTATGTTCTAGTGAAAGAAAATCAAAAAATATGAGAATGCATTATCAAATACCCACAGCATCTCATGGATGCACCCTTCTTTCTCTGTAATCTCAGATCTCCAGATTGTTAGGCCTTTTCTGATTCTTCTGTGTTGTCTTAAAGCAAAAGGTGCATGTGGCTCATCTCTTCCAAAGCTGCCCTCACTGCACTTGCTTTGCCTCTGGCTCCCCACAGATGTCCACACTCGACTCTCCAGAGCCTGTGAATGTGTTCCCTTACCTGGCAAAAGGTGTTTGGCAGATGTGATGAGGTTAAGAACTTGGGAACATTTCTCTTTGCCATCCATATCCAGAAACTTCTTTTTCCAAACAGGACACGTATCTTTGAACTTTCTCCTGCATCTGTGTAAGTTCTTTGCCTTCATGTGGCAGGAATCCTCTAACTGGGTTATTCTTGGAAACTCCCTTTTCTTAGGGAGGTTCATCTTTGTTCCCCCAAGAGACCTGACTTTCAGTCTAGATCAGATGTATCACTTTTTCTAACGAGGCGTTTGGGTACGCCGTGCAAGCAGGTCTCTTGGTAAGCACTTCTAGCGTTCCGGACGTCCTGAGGGACGCTCGCAGACAGGTGGCTCCCCCACCCCACGCTGTGCAGTGTGAGGTGAAAGAAGAGGGAGAGCAGCGGATCAGCACCAGTCGGTCACCAAGGGGACCTTAAGGAGAATGTATCTTTCTACTTGAAGAAGAAAAGCATGAGTCTTTAGTGATGGACCAGGCCTGAGTAGGCACCTGAGAGCAGCAGTAACAGGAAAAGATGGCTGTAGCGAGGTCACCAGCCCGGGTGAACCGGAACGTCTATGAGACATGGAGTGAACTTAGTGAATGGGGCCAGGTTCTGAATGGTCTTAACCACCGCCGATAGAGGTCGGCCTTCGTGTTGTGCACACTGGGTCTCCTTATGTATTTTAAAGCTGGAAAGTGATCTAAGGCTTAAGTTTCTATAAAAAGACAAACCAAAAGGAAGAAGAGTGGCCAAGTGTCTTACATTCCTCTTGGGCCCATTGCCTGATTTATCTTAGGCCCTAAACACACAGACGTGCAGATTTTCTTGGATTATTTATTTTGGTTTTAATGTACACAGTGGAGAACTTGATGTGAGCTTAGCTGGCTGCTTTAGAGGAAAGGCCTATGTTGTGTATGCATCTGTTGATGCAACTGGTACCATCTGTGGGCGGTTCCTGCCTTTCTTAGCAGCGCTCCTCTCTTGGAGGATGAAGGCTCCTACACTGAGTCACTTGGTAGCCACCAAATTTTATTTTAGGAATGTGTCCTAGATACAGCAGGCTTCCCACTCACTGTGCAGAAGAAAATGCACTTCTAGAAGAGGATTCTGATTTGCCTAATAACAGGATGCTGCCTGGGCAGTCTCTCTCCCTTTTGCCAGAGGCTGATGGGGAGGTGCTCGGCCTTTTGTCTCCCAGGGTGGTAGCATCCAGGCAAAGCTGCACTCCCAGTCTGAAGTACACCTTCAAGCCACTCCACATGAAGATGCAGGTGCATCATCATTTCGGTGTTCCAGAAGAATCAGAATCATAACATTTTAGAAGCAGAGGGACCTGAGACTCCAACTGCCACAAATCGCAAACTTCCATAGAGAAGTTCCAATAAAGGGTCATTCCACTACATCTTGCTGGCTTCCCCTGACAAAGGAATCACCATCTCACAAAGATTTTGAACCTCAGTACCATGAGCTCACACACTACTATGTACAGCACTCTAGAGAGAATTGAGTTACGTCTTAAAAGCTCACCAGAAATCATACCTGTAGACTCAGCAAATTCATGTCTAGGGACTTATCTAAGGAAATAAATGAATGAATAAATAACCGTATAATATTCCTCTCAGTATCCAGTGGTAAGATTATTTAAGTGAATTAAAAATCATGTTGTAGAATAATAAATAATATAGAAAACCAATAATGGCGAACATTTTAAACACTTCCTCTGTGGCAAGTACTTTTCTGATTACTTTACATGTTTTGTTTCACATACTCGTCGCTCAGTCCTGTGTGTTTTGTGGTGTGTGTGCATGTGAGTGTGTTCTGGCGGCTGGGAGGGCTGGGGGTGACATGAACACGTCAGAGTATTGAGGGCCAGGTAGGTGGTGTGTCTCCTCCCCCACAATTCTGACAGCTCCCTGTCCGCAGCCACCCGCCGCCCGCCACTGATCAAACCACTGCACCGCTTTGCCTGCCCTGTGGACGGGCCGGTCACCTTCTGCCCTGTGGATGAAGTCAGTCACCTTTTACCCCCCTCTAGTCAATGCAGACTCCCTGAGGATGGGGGAATTTTAGGAGGGGCTTTGAAGAAAGGGTAAAAGAGTGTTGGTCCAGCTCTGAAGAAGGAAAGTGAATCTCATGAGTCTTTTAAGTGCTTGATTGTTTTTGATGTTCTTTGGGAAGTGTGAAACCCCTGTGAGTTTTCTTGATCTCTCGCTGCTGGGGAAGAGCTGCGCTATCTCTCAGGACAGCGCGCTGTGAAGAGGGGCCCTGCGTAGCATTTTCAGTCCTAGTTCACGGCTTTTCTAGCTTTGAGTATAACCTTGGCTCCCTAGATCTTAGCTAATGTCTAGGAGTTTGAACAGGACCTGGGCTTCCCTGAGTTATCAGATGTACTGAAATACTTCTAGAAAGTGGAACAGGTTCGTGACGAAGAGTTTTTTTTTATGTTATTCTTGAAACTTGACCAACATTTTCATTATCGAGTACAATTTCAGTAGTATAGAATTGGCTTCTTATTAAATCAAAGGAAAAGACATCAAACATGGTAGGTATTGTGCTTTAAATTGATTACAAAAAGCATTTATTGAGTGCTAACTACTAGGCAATGGATAGAAAATCAATTACACAGTAGCTAACCATCCGATAATATGTGTTTCAGTGAACAATTCTTATTTAACACCTCTTATGAAATAATGACCGGTGTTGGAGTTTTGGGATAGCCAGGTGGGAGCTGGGATATCCAAGTTAACGCTTGAGGAGTACGCACCATGTTTTCTCACTAGCGTCTCCTGGGGAGTGGCCATGGCATTGAGGGCCGATTCACTGCCTGCACTAGCATGTGCTCCTGGCGGCATAGACTGCCACACGGATTCTGAGAGTTACCCATCAGGCTGGGCTCGAAGACTGTACTGATGTCAGATTGGCCTGAAAGAGCCAGTCATCATTCTGGAGAACTCACTAAAGCCATGCGATGCATTGTGACATTGACATTTCCAGATTTCTTTAGGTAGGTGAAAAGCCACAGATCTTTTTCTAACTCTATTCCAGTCTGAAACAGCGATGGTGACCCATCCCTGCGTTTCCTGCTGCATCATCTCCTACGTGATGCGTGAGACTCTGACTCAAAGCTCTTTCTCTTGAATCAGTGTCCGTACGTTCTGTGTCTGTGTCTAACTCAACTCAGTTACTATTCGAGCTTTTGCAGCTTTTAGACACACTGCCAAGTCAAATGTGATTGCAAGATAGGAAGGAGATGTCTGGTTTCAAAATCTGCCAAGACATGCATGCTTCTGGCTTCACTGAAAGTTATTCTTGAATTCTTCATCTCGACTTATGCTCTGGGCTTTGTAATGTGCAGCTGATGTTTTCAAAGGAGTTCACATTTTGCTCTTCTAGAGTCAGACCATGGTAGAGTCCTTCCGTTTAGCCAATTCACAGATATTTTGCAGAGTTAGAGGAGAGGTGAAGGAGAGAGCAAAGAGTGGACTACAAGAAGAAAATAGCAGTGTTCAGGTGGCAATTGGACATGAGAGCCAGCAGAGCACAGGGAATACAAATGGCATAGGCACAGGGGCCACTGTGGGTGGGTCGGCTCGTGAGTGGGAGAAGCCAAGTCGGGAGAGGACACTGCGGGGGAGGGAATTATTGATTCAGAAAACACTGGCTCTGGCTGACATTATGAAGATCATAAAACCAAGCGGAGGTAGGCATGAGAGTCAGCAGGTGGAAACTTGGGCTCCAGCGCCTGCCTTAATAGAGTTCTGGTTCTTTCTGCCACTTACTAGGTATGTGACTGGGAAGCTACTTAACCTCTCTGTGCCTGGAGGTGCCTTATACTGAGTGCTTCGTACAAGACTCTCCACACCCTAGTCGCACAATAAGTATTAGTTGAACAATGTGTCTACAATGGCATCCACTTACATGGTTGTTTGATGCAGATAAATTGCAAAAACCTGTGTAGAACATTTACTTTATTGCCTGGTACGTAGCAAGTACAAAATTAATAATCGCCATAGTTATTATTATGCCTATTATTTGGATATCCAAGCATTTGATTTTCTATAGATGTTTAATCTTATTATCGAAGCAATGTACTTCCTATCTGGATATTGGGACATATTTTATGAGTTCTTATCATAGTGACTGGCATAAAACATGTTCTCAAGATGTTAAATAAAAGAATCACTTAATTTGTAGAATTTAAAGCAGAAAGTCACCTTCCTGAACCTCTAGTCTAGTGTGTAGATTTTATGGACATAGCCCATTAATTCTTTTTGGACTGTGTATAAATGAATAAAGTCAAGTAGCATTTTATTAATGAGGAAGGTGAGGTCCAGAGAGGTTAGGTGGTTTGGGCAAGGGCACAGTGCACGAGGACCAAACCGAAATCACCCCCAGGCCTTGCAGCTCCCAGCGTGGTGGCTATGGTATTGACCAGTCTCCCTTCCGGGAACAAGGGTGGCGGGCTCACTGCGGGGCCTGGAGGCCACAGTCTGGGGTGTGACAGCTCATGTTGAAGTTGGAGGGTGTCAGGATCATTTCAAGGGGAACCACGGGAAGCTCAGGATGCTGGTTCTCACAAGGCTAGTGGGCCTCGTCAGTCCTAGGGCGCCGGGTTCCGGCTGGGAAATCTCTGCAGTTCTGGTTAGGGTTTGTGACTTTCTGAACACTCAGATCAGTTTCTGAGACTTTGAGAGGCCCAAGCGAGCAGCAGTGCCCACTGGCTACGGGAAGGGTTGGGGGGAAGTGGGCAGAAGAGGGGCGTGGGCGGGGCCGTGCGGGGGTGGGGGTGGGGCTCTGCTGCTTGGACAACACAGCCCCACGTTTTGTGGCTCCTCTGGGCTGTGCTGACCGAAAGGAGTGGGCACAGAGGCAGGGGCCAGGGCTGAGGAGGAAGGGCGACTGTGGGGACAGGAGCAAAAGCGGGGAGGGGCGCGCAGGCTGCACCCAGGGTGCGTTTGGTGCCCTCCCCTGCAGCCCGGCTCGCTGCAGCCCAGCTCCCCAGGGCTTCCGCCCAGGGCACCCCAACAAAGGCCCTGGCACTCTGCAGGTCTTCAGTACGTGTTGGATGAATAAATGAATGAGCCGATGACGGACGGAACTTAAGAACTCAAAGGGACCCGGGGACCTCAAGTGATGAGTGCAGCCACATCGCTGCCGTCACTAGTCCCAGCAGAGCGGCCCTGCTTGGGCGCAGAGTCTGCCATCGTCAGCCTGGCGCCGTCGCGGGGAAACCGAGGTGGGGAAGGCTCAAGGACGTCTGGCTGCCTGAGTCTACTGAGGCGGGTGAACAGGCAGAGGGAGGTTAGCAGCTTCCCCTGAAGACGCCAGGGAAAACCCGAGATCTGTTTTCCCACAGCCTGGGGAAACACGCTTAAAGATTTGCTAAATCGCAAGCACAGATTAAAATGCTACTGAGGGCCCAGGCTACATTCTTCTAGGGCCCTCGTGGGGACAAGGGAGGGAGAGTGACTGCCTTCAGAGGAAGTGGAGGTGCTGGCTGGAAGGAGGGTGCGGAGCTGGTCCCCAGCCCTCTGGAAGTGAGTGAGGACTTCCGCATAGACCCACGCAGACCGTCAGAGCTGCGCCCGCACTCGGGGCAGGATGTCGCTGCAGATGCAGGGACACCTGAGCAAGATCATGACGCTTTGTCATTGCAGAAATCACACCGGACGCAGGAGAGGTGGGAGTGGGGCGAGGGGCTGAGAACGCGGCCGAGAGCCCGTATGGGTGCCACAGCGGCTTTGTCATTGCCAAAGCAAACCCAGAGCGAGGCATAAGGGAGAGCTCGAGGCCGATGGAGCCTGTCAGCGAGATTTAATTTGTTTCAGAACTGAGAGTTGCGAGGGCGTCCCTTCTCGATTGGAGTGGACAGCAAAGAGGTGGAAGCGCGAAGGCAGGAGCTATTCGTTACAGATAGGACCAATCAGATAAATCTCTTCATTAGGGTCTTGAATGAAAGGCGAGTGGAAAGAGGGCAGAACACAGCCTGCAGATTAAATTTGGGCAGAGCCGATACCGACAAGCCCCATGCTGCTCCCAAATGAAAGCTGATGCAGCTGCGAATTAGCCCAGCGGTGGGCGAGTTCAGTCCTTCCCAGCCACGCAGCTCCCGCCTGGACCCAGAGCGGAGGTGCCGGAGGCTGCCGCGGCTCTCGCCAGGTGTGCGGGGCTCGGGAGGGGCGGCAGGGGCGCCAGGCACCCCACGTGGACTTCCCCACTCAAGCTGCAGCCGCAGGCTGGAGGCGGGACAGGAAGGCAGAGCTTGGCAGGACGCCTTGAGCCCGGCCCTGCGGGAAGATTCCAGTGGCAGAGGCGCTGCCCCTTCCAAGAGAACGGCTTCCCTCTCGCCGCGCCAGCCTGGGGCACTGCCGCGCTTCCCTCACAGCCAGCCCTGGCCGCGCTCCTGGCCTGGCGCTTGACGTGGCGGGGAAGGCCTCTCCTCGCCGTCTCTGGGGTCATGGCTGAGGCTCCCACAGCGAGAGCTGACCGACAAGACAAAGCATGCAGACAGATTCCACGTGGCACAGGAGCCTGCGTCAGGAAAGAAACCTGTGTGTCTTTATGCTTCGCTTGATGAAGAGCGGACGGTCCTGGGGAATACTACTGGAGGACAAAAGGGTGTGACCTACTGGCAAGAAACCGGAGGAGCTTGGAAGACCTGCTGTTCACATGCTTCTCTGTGTCCCTGTCTTCAGAGGAAAGGGTGCTCCTGTCCTGAAGATGGGGGGCGCCTCTGGAATGAGGTTCTCGCGGCCTGCTATGGGGAGAGGGGCGAGGGGAAGAGAAGAGCGACCTGCCTGCCTCACTGTTTTCCCAAATGCCAAGGTGCCATATCCTGGGGTGGCGCGCCCGGCCCTCACTCCTTGTCCGCATCAAGCAGCCCCCACCTAGCTGGCTCACAGGGTGCTGTGTGCCCACCTTCTCCCGAGCCTTGAGATTGGCCATTCCACGCATCGGAGTAGGACGTCCCTAAAGCTCAGGGGACACGGAAGGTGGGTGGCCTTCCTCTCACTCTTGGAGAGCATCCTCAGTGCCCCTTGGAGGGAGTGCCCACCCTTGACCCCTGGCGTCTGTTGTTCTGGTCCCAGTGACCTGCAGTCAGGCCCTTTCCCTGCCCCCACCTCAGACAGCACTCGCGCTCCACGCCATGTTTGGTGTTAGAGCGTCACTGCTCGATCATCGGTCGGTCTGCGGCTTGACCTCGCCCGGCCTGTGCTCGCGCGTGCCCCCTGGCACTGTGTAGTATGCTCCTGTGCTCCTCGTAGGCAGAGTCGGCTGCGTCGAGGCCGTTCTGTTCGCACCAGCAATCTGTAAAGGGCCTGCTTTCGAAGGTGTCGGTGATGACATCAGAGCAGGCCAGGGAGGGCGACGAAAGCTATGGTCGGCTCCAGGAGTGAGGTGCTGCGAGGTGGAGCCAGGCTCTACCCCCATGCTCCCCTGCGGCGGGGCTTTAGCTGTGAGTGGGCAGGTGAGGAGAGAAAGGACAAAGGAACATTTTGCAGCGGGAGCTGCTCAAGGCCCAGAGGCATGTCAAAAGCCACCAGACCCCGGAGAGAAAGGCCCGGTGGAGCGGCGCCCAGGCCCACGACACTGACAAGAGCATTTCTCAGCAGAGGAGAGCGTGGAGCGCAGGCTTGCCCCGAGACTGTCTGCGGTGGGTGGGGTTGGAGGAAATATCTTTGAATGAAATCTTTTAACGTTCCTCTCCACAGCAGTACGGCTCCTAACGTGACAAATCTGAGCTCCTGCCATACTTTACCGCCTGCATGTTAATGAGCCCAGCCTTGTAAAGGAGCCATGGGGGTGGGGGAGTTTACAAACAAGTTGGCTTTGAGATGCTCAGAGAGAAGGCAGAGGGAGGGTGCGAGAGAGAGAGAGCAGACCTGGAGGGGAGGCTGCCGGGCCAGCCCTGGCTCAGGCAGAGCCCCCAGGGAGTGTGCGGGGCAGAAGGCCGGCGTGGTCCACCTCGGAGATTTCACTGCACCGGAGGACATCACTCATTCCGTTAACACACACGTGCCCTCTAGCACATGCCGCATGAGTCTGGGAGGATGCAGGCCGCTGTCCTGCCTGGCCGCCACTCCATGTTGCTCGAGTGGCCCTCCAGCTGGGAGAGCTGGGGAGGGCATGGACCTGGGCAGCGGGGGCTTCCACAGGAGGGGTCAGCCTCTGTTTTCAGAATCCAGGAGTAGGTTTATACCGTAATTCCTTGTTGCTAGGTTCTCGAGGTCACTTGTTACCTAGACAGGGTGATACAGTGGCCAGTGTGAACTGGGCCCTTTGAAACACTGGAGCTCATGATGGCGCTGATGACAATGCTGCTGCTGATGAAAGTGCATCATGTAAAATGTGTTCCATGCTTACCATGTTCCAGGCATGGTGCTGGTGGTTTCAGATACATTTAATCCTTACTTAATGGATACAGTTGAGAATACTATTATTCCAGTTTTATTAATGAGTAAACTAAGGCTCAGATCAATAACTTAACCACAGTTATCAAACTCCTTAGCAATGTAGAGTGCAAAAGTATTAATCATTAGGAGGAGATGTACAGAACTCCACTGGAGTGTGCTGTATTCCAGACTGCTTGAGCCAGAAGGCAACTTAGATACATCTGACCCAACCTTTCTTAAAAAGCAAAGCCCAGAAAACTGAAGTGACTTCTGTAAGGCCATGCTGCTGGAAAATGGCAATGTTGGACGTAAAGGCCAGTTCTGACAAACTCTAGTCATTTGTTCTTTTCATTTTGGACACTCATTGTCTCGTCTTGCAGTTTAGAGTGTCGTGGCATTTTAATTTTTAAGGAACTTGTTGATGGCTTATGGTGAATTAAGTGCACAACAGAACTAGGACATCTAAAAATTGTAAAATAACCGAGAGAGAAAGCTTGTGTTCATCTAGCAGTTATAGTTACCCTGAGATAGAAACCAAGAGGCACATCGTCCTCCACTGTGCTCCCCGACATGGGGGCAGCCCCCAGCCCAATCTGGGAACACATGACAGAGTTGGAGGTATCTTATTCTGTTCCTGGGATCCTTGCTTATTTAGGCTTATATCTGAAGACTAAGAAAGGATGAAGAGGAAAGAGTAGAAAAATGACCAGAGAAAGGACCCCCGATTCACCTGGGCTGCAGGGATATAAATGCAGCTTATACACCATGCTAGGTTGGCTGCCTGAGATTTACCAGCTTGGGCAAGCACCGAGGGACAGGAGAGGTCAGTGGCGATCTTGGCCAGTGAAATAAAAGGTGGTGTAGGGCTTTTTGTTTGTGTGTGAGTTTTCACTCTAACTCCTGAACCACTGCCAAGAATCGTCGGAGGGCGATTCTGACACTGAGAGACAAGAGAAAGTGGACTTCGGGCAAGATTTGTTTTCATGCAGATTTGGAATTTTCAGTAAATGTAACATTGCCATACATCTGTACTCAATTGAAATAAAATCATGAGTGGTGTCTAAATTATCTAGATCAATTTTCCTGACTGCGTTGTCCCTGGTAGTCGTCAGGTCAGGCTTCCACCAAGGCATCTGGGCGGGCAAAGCGACCAGTCATAGCAGAAGCTGGCTCTCCAGTGACCCAGACAGCAGGACTCCACCAGGACAGTTCCGGCTGGTGGAGCTGCAGGCGGCGAGGGAACAGAGGCACCATCAAAGTAGCTCTGAGACAGTCTTGGCTTATCTGGTGCTGTCGCACTGAAGACTGAATTCCTGTCTGTAGGAGCAAAGAAGGAGGGACAGGGCCAAGTCGGGAGAAGGCCGAGGTCATTCCTCAGGTTTTCAAGTGGAGGCTCCGAAAGGGAAGCACCATGAGCTGTGTGGTTGGAAAGAATATGTCAAGTTCAGCACTAAGAACATGGCCTTGGAATGGACGAAGAGTGGCCACTTTCTGGCGTGGCAGAAGAGGGTGAAAGTGCACCCTCAGACCCAGGCACACAGGCATCCACACCCCCCGCACCCCACGGAAATGGGGAAAAGTTTCTTCTCAGTGTTGTCAATGCAAATGAAGTCTGGAGTAGTGAAGGCCGTTTGTAAGGTCTGCTGAGCTAATGGATTCATAATGACTTCTAAAGCTTCACTCGGGTAAGGAATACTGTTCATTTCTTAATTGCATATAATTACACTTTTTCACAATCTAAGGTGGCAGAGCAAAAGTAAATCTACTGGCTTAATTATAAATCTTTTTATTATCTGGAATCCTGATGACATAAAAGGAAAAAGAAACAACTGTTGTTTCTATAATCTAGGGAAAAAAGGATTTTAAAAAATATATATCCTCAATGTTAAATGAGTTATGATGTTTTTGATGGGAGAACACTGGTTTCTTATACATTTGACAGTCGCTGGGGGACTGGCTGTCTGTGGAAGAGCTGGGGCATTCTGACCTGCCTGTGGCCCAAACTGCTGCTTGTCCTGGGGAGTGGGCATTTGATAGTCTGTTCGGTGAGCTGAAGAGTCCGTTTTGTACCCAGAGGTGGGCTCTGGGAGCTGGAGGCTGGTAGGGGAGGCTGAAGGGGGTGGTAAGAAGTCAGACAAGGTAAAGTCTAATTAGATTCTTCTTTCTCCCGGGTTTCTCCTAATGATTTTCCCAAGGCCCTCGTATGACCCTGTGGCTTGCTCAAGTTGTCAAGAACGACCCTGAGGAAGGAGATGCACCTCTGAGGGACACAGGATGATAACTTGGCCAGGAAGTTTCGTTGCTTCATGGCGATGAGATTTGCTGCATCTAAGTTTCTTGTAAAGTAGAGATGGTGCATTGACCCCACGCAGGGCAACAGCACTGTCTGGGAAGACTGAGGGCAAGTTTGGGTCTAAGCCGCTGTGTCTGAGGGCAGAGGAGAGACATGTTCCTCCCACAGGCCCTCCCCTGATCCTCCAAGTCCAGCTCTGCCTCGTGTCTCCTCTCATGGCCAGAGAGAGGTGTGTGGTCTGGCGGAGGGGCCTGTTCTTGGAGGCAGCAGTTGGGGTGGTCGGGAGCAGCCCCACTAGCGCTGGAACCCATGAAAATAAGGTCGCCTCCCGGGGGCCCAGCCAGAGCGCCTGAGCGGCCCGAGGCCTGTCTTCTCCCTGGCACAGGATTCCATGGTCCCCAGAAGCTCCTCAATCAGCTCTGGATGCTCCTCCTCTAAGCGAAAGCAATGATTCAGTCACTGTTGAGGGCGCAGGGAACCCAGAAAGAAAAACCGGTTCATCTCCCGAAGGGTGAGCGGCGCGTTTGGCCCGATGGAGACGGTGGTGCTGCCGCGCAGCGCAGCACGCGCAGGTCACTTCTCGGGAAGGGGCAGCACTTTGCAGTTAACATCCCCAAATCCCCGAACTGCTTTCACCATCCTCTCTACCACCGCAGCCTGCGTGGACCCCCGTGACAGCTCACGTGTGCTGCAGACTACCACCACTGTCCGCCACTGCGCGTCGTCGCCCAGCACGCCCAGAGCTGCCTGCCCTCGCGGAGGCCTGTGCCCCGCCGGCACCTGGCCTCACCTCCCCCAGACACTCCTGCTTCCTCTCGCTTGTTCTGGGCCCTGGCTGCTGTCCTGAAGCCTGGTTCTGACAAAAAGCGGTATTTTAATGTCTAACTCTCTCTCTGGAAAGAAGCTGACTCTCACATGTCCCGAAGAGAGTGTTCCTAAGCATCCTACGTCCTGTGATCAGTGTGGTGTCCTAGAAGAGGGGCTTGGAGGTGCACAAGTGGTTGTCAGCCATGAAAAGACAATTGTATCCAGGAACTTTCTTTATGTTACAGTTTAAAGTATGACAGTTACAACACATAGGCAAACATGGTGAGTTTGGCTAACGTGAATCCCACTAGCAGTCATCTAGGCCCATTTCCTAGTGTATGTTTTTAATCAGTGGAGACCTAGAAGAGCTGGTCACTTAATCCTAGGGAGTATGTCTTATTCTTTTAAACTTCCTTCTTGGAGGACAAGATACATGCCAGTTTAGAATAGTGGTCCCACCACTTACTACCTCTGTGACCTTAAGCAATTTACTTGACCTTTCCAGGCCTCAGTGTGCTCATCCATGACGTAGGGATAATGATTTCTAATCTTCAAAGTTGTAACAACTAGAGAAAATATAAAAGTCAAGTGCCTAGTGGAGTCAGAGCCTTGGCACCTACTCAGTGCCCAGTAGGCAGCTTTTGTGGTTGCTATCACTGTTTTATTATTAGATTCAGAAACCTGGGTGCAAGTTCCACTCTTCCTCTTGCTGGCATTTTGACTTTGGATGAGTTGTATAGTTTTTCAAAGACTTAGTTTTCACATCTGTGAAGTATGACTAAAATTTCTACCTTTCCAGTTACGTATATGTTGGCCAAAAAAAAGAAAGAAAAAGAAAATCCAACCACAGTGGTTTAAACAAGTAGGGATTCCTCATTCGCTTAACAAGACTCCCAGGGAGCTTCCTAGAGTGGGTTCAACGGCTTAGCCGCGTCGGACCGCGTCTCCGTGACTCCGGGGCTCGCCTGGCCTTTCCTGCCCGCTCTTCATCATGGTCCTAGTGTGACCGCTGTTCTTTTACAGCATCTCCTTGCTCCAGGAAAATGGGGAAGAGGAAGGGACAGGATATCTGCCTTGTATCAGCAAGGAAAAAGCTTTGCCCAAAGCTTACCCAGCAAATTTGTGCTCTCGTGAACCCGACCAGAACTGGGGTGACCACAGGGGCCCTGAGAACCAGCAGCATCTTCCGTGAGAGTAGAGCTGGTGTGCGTTAGAGCACTTTGTAAGTGCTTTACCAGAGTAAGTTGTTATCCTTGCCCAGGCCCTTGCACAAAGGAGAGGCCAGTCAGCTGGCAAATGATAACTATACCATTCCGGCCTTTTAGCCCGCACTGAGATAAATGGAAGGGGTTTGAAAGGCGATGTTTGTTTAAGCGTGAGCTGACAGGTCATACCCTGTTTCTGGCCAAGCTGGAGGTTATCCTGCTCCAGTCTGCCAGTGAGGTGACGCTTGGATTGGGCCTGGTGGCTTCAGTTGTCTCTGCTTGATCTAAGTGTGAGGCTATGTCCTGGATAAATATAGCAGATTTCTAGGAACAGCAGGAAGTATTCCTGAAAGACCCATTCACCAGTGATGGGTTATGTTAAATTAATCACAGGTAGTCTCTTTAATGTGTATCCTCCCCATTCATGTACCCTCCTGACATCCTTAATAAGCATCTGCTATTTTTTGAACAGCTTTATTGAGTTATAATTTATATACCATAAAATTGACTCTTTTCAGTTTACAATTAAATGGATTTTAGTAAATTTGCACAGTTGTTTGACTGTCACTACAAGCCAGTTTTAGAACAATTCCATCTCCCCAAAAAGATCCCTCACACCCATTTGCAGACAATCGCCCTGCCTGCCTGCTGCTGCCGGCGTTCTCTCTCTGGAGATGTGTCTCTTCCGGACGTTCCATGCCAGTGGAATTGCACAGCTTACAGCCTTTGCCCTGGCTTCTTTCACTCAGCACGTTTCCAGGGCTCGTTCGTGCTGTAGTATGCATCGATAGTCTGTTCTCTGTTATTGCTGGAGGGCACTTTGTTGTATGGATATTCCACGTTTTGTTTATCCTTTTACCAGTTGATGAACACTTTATTTTTTCTAACTTTTGGCTTTTATGAATAATGCTGCTGTGAACATTCATGGAAGTGCCTTTGTGTGGATGTATATTATCATTTCTCTTGGTAGATATCTAGTAGTGGAATTGCTGGATTGTATGGTAAAGTTGTGTTTAACAGTTTAAGAAACTGCCAAACTGTTTTCCAAAGTGGGTGTAACATTTTAGATTCCTACTAGCAATGAATGAAGGTTCCAGTTTTTCACATCCTTACCAACACATTATTTCTGTCTTTTTGGTTATAACCATTCTAGTTGGTATGAAGTGGTATCTCATTGTGGTTTTAATCTGCATTTCCCTAATGACTAATGATGTTGAGTAGCTTTGTATGTGTTTCTTAACTATTTGTATGTCTTCTTTGGTGAATGCCTTTTCAAGATTTTTGCCTATTTTTTATAAAGTAGATTTTATCTTTTAGAGCAGCTTTAGGCTCACAAAACAATTGAGCAAAAGGTAGAGTTCCCATGTATGCCCCACCCCCACAGTGATGCCGCCTCCCGCACTGCCAACATCCGTCTGTTACGACTAATGGCCCAACACAATGGCATGCCATTGCCATCCAGAGTCCACAGCCCACAGTAGGGCTCCCTGTTGGCGTTGCATGTTCTGCGGGTTTGGACAAACACGTACAGTGTGCACCCACCACTGTGGAGCCACACAGAGCAGTTTCAATGTTGGAAGCATTGCCTGTGCCCCACTATTCATTCCCTCCTTCCCCCACCCTGGTAACCACTGATCTTTTTATTTTCTCCGTAGTTTTGCCTTTTCTAGAATGTCATATCATTGGAGTCATATAGTATGTAACTCTTTTAGGTTGACTTCTTTCACTTAGTACCATGCATTTAAGTTTCCTTCATCTCTTTTATGGCTTGATAGTTCATTTCTTTTTACCAATGAATCATATTCCGTTGTCTGGATGTACCATAGTTTACTTTTGTGTTCACCTGCTGAAGGACATCTTGCTTGCTTCCAAGTTTTGATAATCATGAATAAAGTTACTATAAACATCTGTGTGCAGGTTTTTGTGTGGACATAAATTTTTAAATCATTTGGGTAAACACTAAGGAGCACAATTGTTTAATCATGTAGTAAGAGTATGTTTAGTTTTGTAAAAAACTGCCAAACTGTCTTTCAAGTGATTGAACAACCATTTTGCATTCCCACCAGCAGTGACTGAGAGTTCCTGTTGCTCCACATTCTTGCCAGCATTTGCTATTGTAATCATTTTAGATATTAGCCATTCTAGTAAGTGTGTAGTGGTATCTGATTGTTTGAAACTCACTTGTGACATTTGACAGTGAGCATTTTTTCATATACTTATTTGACAAGTATTTATCTTCTGTGGTGAGGTGTCTGTTCAAGTCTTTTGCTCATTTTTTTAAATCAATTTGTTCTTTTTTTATTGTTAAATTTTAAAAGTGTTTTATATCTTTTGGATGTCAGTACTTTATCAGATAGGAATTTTGCAGATATTTTCTCCTAGTCTGTGACTTGTCTTCTAATTCTCTTGACCTTTGTCTATTTTTAATTGGTTGTTTGCCTTCTTATTATTGAGTTTTAAGGGTTCATTATAAATTCCAGATACAAGTTATTTTTGATTTACAGAATTTTCTCTAACTTTGTGGCTTTTCTTTTCATCGTGATAATAGTGTCTTTTCAAGTGTAGAAGTTTTTAGTTTTGATAAAGTCCAAATTTTTAGTTTGTTCTTTTATGGATTGTCCTTTTGATATGTATTGAAAAACTCAAAATCACAATGGTTTCCTACAACATTTTCTTCTAAAAGTTTTATAGTTTTAGCGGTTACATTTACATCAATAATCAACTTTTGGCTGTCTTGTGTATGTGGTGTGAGGCCAGGGTCTAAGCTCATATTTTTGCATGTGAATATCTAGTCCCAGCACCATTTGTTAAAGACACTATTCTTCTCTCATTGAATTGCCTTGGCATCTTCTTTAACAAATCAGTTGCCATACACATAAGAGTTTATTAATGGGCTCTCAATGTTGCATTGATCTGTATGTCTGTCGTTATGCCATGTGCCATACTGAGTGGACTACTGTAGCTTTATAGCATGCTTTAAAATCAGGAAATGTAAACTCTCCAACTTTGATCTTTTCTAATTTTTTTTATATATGTTCTGGGTCCTTTGCATTTCCATATAAATCTTGGGATTGGATTGTCAATTTCTGGGGGGAAAAGCCTACTGAGGTTTTGATAGGAATTGTGTAGAACATAAAGATAATTTGGGGAAGATTTGCTATATTAATATTTTTAAGTTTTTGTAACTATTAACATGGAATGTCTCTCCATTTATGTAGAACTTCTTTAATATCTCTCAAAAGTATTTTTTTAGAGGACAGTAGGCAAATTTTTTTACTTATTTTGTTAAATTTATTCCTAGTATTTTATTATTTTATGCTATTATAAATGGAATTATTTTCTTAATTTCATTTTGGATTATTGCTTGTATATAGAAATAAAATTATTTTTTTGTGTATTGATCTTGTATCTTGTGACATTGCTGAACTTATTTATTAGTTCTAGTAATTTTTTTTTTGCAGATTCCTTGGGATTTTTTACATACAGGATCATCTACAAATACAGACAGTTTTCCTTCCATCTTCCTTCCAATCTGGTTGCCAAGAATCTGTTTTGAATTTGAAATCTTATAAAATGCTCAAAGAGAATATAGAGGAGGTTCCAGGGCAGATAATGTGATGACCTGTAGGAGGGAGAGCTTCAAGTTGGGGCTGGGATGGCAGGAGGGCCCAGAGTGTCCCTCACTGGGTTGCAGAGAGTGTAGGCTCCTTTTCTAAGGAGTTGGGATAGAGGGACTGCCGTGAGAAAGACATGCCAGGTTTGGTGGGAGGGACTTTGACAGTGAGACAGAAGATGGGGTATTGTTGAACCCTTTCAGATTTATTGAACTACCCAGTACTTTTACTTTGTTCTGTGAAGAAATGGTTTCTTCCCTTCCCATTAATTTGGATGTCCTTTTCTGTTAGGCAGGGACTGCCTGGTACTTACCCCTTCCAAATGAAGATGGGTAATAGTGGCGCAAGGTAGCCACCTGCAAGCCAGGGAGGCCTGTGTACATGAGCTCATTGACAACGGCAGTAGCAATTCCACACTCTGACTACCGTGCCTTCCCGTCTTCAGTGAAGTGCCTTTTAAATAATCCCTCGTTATTTAACATGCAATGGCTACAATGGCTGTGTGAGCTGCTGTCTGTTTATGTTGACTATTAATAAATTATTAGACCATATTGTGTGGGTTTTAATAACTTCATAGGAGGACAAGCATAGTCAGGAGGTGAAATCTCAAGCAATTACAAATCAGTAGGTTGAGTTTATTTTTTTCTCACACATAGAAGCTATTCACTTACAAGTAGATTAAATACATAGGCCTTTTGCCCCTACTCAGGACTCTGGCCATACCCAGAGCAGGAACGTACAGCGGACGCTGTTCCTGGTGGGAAGAGCCTGCTGGGGTGGCTGTAGCAGGGCTGGCCCGAGGCACAAGCCTGCTGCGTGTTAGGTCGGATGAGTTTTGTCTTCCCTTTGTGTGTGGGAGAAAAATCTCCAAGAGGACAAGCGTGTTGACAATCATATTTGTGTGTGGGTAATCAGGCTTTTAAAACATACTATTTTGAATCAGCCTTGAAATAGGGCCCCCCAAATTGGCCTGCCTGACTGCTTGCCAGAGGAGACCTAGGAAGCCACGCTGCCCCTCGCATGGACGTCCTTGCTTGTTCGAGACAAACAGGCGAGAGGCGGTTTGGAAATCAGGATTAGAGTGTCAGCCTAGCGGACTCTGGGTGAACTCTGCTTGGAGAGGGCAGACAGAGGCAGAGAACGCACCAGGCTTCAGCTGCAAAATGGAAATGGACTCGAGTCATTTTCTTGTCAGCCAGGATTTTTAAATCAATACCAAGCCTCCTTGGTACATTCTTACGTTTTTTCTTCTTTTCTTGCTGTCTGCTGAGGGCCATGATGATTTTCCTTCTCCAGGTACAGTCTCATTGGTACAGGTGTGCCTCGTCTGGTCACTCCCACCCAGGTGAGAGTGCAGCCTGCACCTGGCGCTCCCACCGTGCCTGTGGGCCTCACTTCTCCACGCCACTTGTCACCATCGCTTCTGTCTGCTGTATGGGATTGTAATACACCTTTCCTGCCTCACTGCAGCCGTCTGGAAACTGGTGACAGTCTTCCGTAGGAGACTATAGGGAAGAATGAGTATAAATATCTACCTCTAGTCCACATTTGAATTATTTAGGCAACTGGGACTACTCGGGCTCTTCGTTCTCACATTTGCTGCTAGAAAGTAGATTTGGATACAGAACAGCTTCCTTGTCTAGGATGGCTATCCTGAAGGGCTTACTTGGTGGAGTGCTCAGAAGAAACTTACTAAGATTGTCCCAAAACCTGGATCCCACGGCACTAAGGGATCCTGAGGGTAGCAAAGCCTGTCTTTGTGTCTTCCTGTTCTTTCATATAACTGACAGTGATGCATGTGGAGAGACTGGCAGGGAGGGAGGGAAGAAAGGTAGGAAATAGATTCCAGTGTGTCCATCCCTCCATCCCTCCATCCATGCGGTCAGTCTTGATTTCAGCACATACCATGTGCCAGGCACTGACAGGCGCTGGAAATACCGCAGTGCCCAGGAAGCAGGCCCTGCCCTCCGGGAGCCACAGAGGAGCTAGAGGCCGACGCGTGGGCAGGTAGACATACATAATGTGCTAAGTTCTGCACTGGGAGGATGAAGCACAGAGGGCCTAGGAGCTCGGAAGTAGGGTGTCTAGCTCCCCATGCCTTCTGAGAGAAGGTGCTGTCTGCACTGTCCTGTTTGAGAGTGGGCGATGGGCAGGAGAATTCGGCCAGAGGGAACAAAATGTGAAGAATATGGAGAAAGTGGCTGTGGCGTAGCCTGGTGGCTCCCGGCCATTCAGGATGGCTGGGAGGAGCGTGCACAGAGGATGAGGCAGGTGTGACCCGTCCACAGATCCTCGAGAGCCTGGTCACCTGTGGGAATGATTTGGGACACAATCCTCAAAGTGAGGAAGGGCTAATGAGTCTTTAAGCAGGGGAGTGACAGGACGAGTTGTCCAGTCCAGTAGGAGGCCTGGGACTGCATTAGGATGGAAGGGCTGGGGAGTGACAGGACCAGGTGTCCAGTCTGGTAGGAGCCCTGGGACTGCATTGGCATGGAAGGGCTGGGGAGTGACAGGACCAGGTGTCCAGTCCAGTAGGAGCCCTGGGACTGCATTGGCATGGAAGGGCTGGCAAGTGACAGGACCAGGTGTCCAGTCCAGTAGGAGCCTTGGGACTGCATTAGGACAGAAGGGCTGGGGAGTGACAGGACAAGGTGTCCAGTCCAGTAGGAGCCCTGGGACCACATTGGGATCGAAGGGCTGGAGAGTGACAAGACCAGGTGTCCAGTCCAGGAGGAGCCCTGGGACTGCATTGGGATCGAAGGGCTGGAGAGTGACAGGACCAGGTGTCCAGTCCAGCAGGAGCCCTGCGACTGCATTAGGATGGAGGGGCTGGGGAGTGACAGGACCAGGTGTCCAGTCCAGTAGGAGC
>VSMD01023044.1:0-41518 GCA_008750895.1 Mirza zaza | reverse complement strand
ATTTGCAGTTTCATTTTGCAGTCATCTTGTTTGTGTGCTCCATGTTTGCAATAGAGATTGACAAAGGGTGAGGTGAGAGATGCTAAGTTTAAGCAGGATAAATATCAATTTGTTAATGGATATTTCTGTGTATGGCTTCTTACAACTTTGGGGACATGGATCTCAGATATGAATACCCTTGAAAGGATGGATTGCATCCTCACTTTTCACAAAGTGCACTTGGTCATCCTGTAACACGTTGCAGCAGATGAACCGCCGTGCCCTGACTGCTCGCTTACGTGCCCACGAGTCCGAGTTGCACGGTGTCCTCAGCGTGGGGCACCTCTCAGCTCTTTGCAAAGTGGTTGAGGGTATCCGCTTTCCCTGGGTTCAGATCCAGGCTCTGCCACCGCCTGGCTGCGTGAACTTGGACAGGTTACTTAACTTCTGTGCCGTGGTTACCTCATCCATGCAGAACAGTATCACTTAGCTCATAGGGTTTTGTGAAAAATAAATATGGTAGAACAGTGGCTGGTACACGGTAAGCACTTGAGAAATTTAGTGATGATGATGATGACTTTGCCCGAGTAGCGTGGCGTCACGGAGACCACCTCGGGCCAGTGTTCTGATGAACAGCACAGTTCGTTGCACACAGGGATGACAGTGTAGCAGCGCGCGCTCAGCCTCTCTGGCAGTCAGCGACATGCAGATGAAGCCAACAGTGCACTGTCACATCTCACCCGTTGTTCAGAGGTTCCATCACAGCGAATGTTGGTGAGGATGTGGGAAAAGAGGAAGTCACAGGCACAGGCAGTGGGAATGCAGATCGGTCCCTTTGCTCTGAAGAGCAACTGGCCAGTTTCAGGCAATGTTGAAAATAGGCCTCATCCTCCACTTGGCAATTCAGCTCCGCCTCTGCACACCGCAGTTCTGGGGAGGGGTGTGCGCGTTCTGTCCCTGCAAGGCAGGGTCCCTCTGCCTGCTCATTACGGTGTGCGACGCCCTGGCCAGTAGATTCCCTTCAGACCCAAGTGCCCGAAACCCCAGTTTCTAACAAGGTGTGGAACTTTTTGCTCTCTAAGCTGAGAAGACACAGGTGAGCTTTAGGTGGGGTCCCATCCCATGGTTTAAGAGTATCAGGATTTTATTGTAAAGCTCGAGGTCTCAGGACCATGGCTGGCACTTCCAGGGGCTCCGTGGCTCTTCGTTCGTGTCCAGCAGGACCAATAGCCTGTGTTTTCCCAGAACGCTGACGTTGTGAGATTCTTTCTGATTGGACCAGCTTGAGTCCCATGCCAGCCCCTGGGCCCGTCACTAAGGCTAGCGTTTGCACTGTGCCAGCCGGCTCCTGTTCCTGGAGCAGCAGGTAGAGTTCAGCCCAGCACCTGGACCCCAAATAGAAATCAAAGGCTGTCGGGAAGGGTAGGAGGAAATGCGTACCGAAGTGGCAACCACGGATTTTCAGGACACTGCTTTTGGCAAACAAAACAACACAACTTTTTCCAGCCCTTTCTGGTGAATTAGGTTGGAGTGCCCACTTTTTCCTCATTAGGGTAATGCCTTTCTCCTCCCACGCTGCCGTCTGAATCTGGCAGTGCTGGGGTTGTTTCCCCGCCCCGGCTTCTGCCATCTGCTGCAGACTTTTATAGAGAGGATGGTGAGCCTTCTGCCCCTCCCCCTCCTGTTCTAGAATGCATCAGGAGAGGGGGGCACACGTCCCTCATTGCAAGCCAAGGGCTTTGCCAGGGCTCCTGGTTGGAGCCTGTTTTCAGATGTGGCCCTGAGCACCCTGATTATTTCCACCCCTCTCCTCACACAGAGCTGGGGAGGGAGGTCGGCCGAGGGCCTGAACTTGGCCGCCAACCTTGGGCAGCCTCACGAGGGACCGGGGGGCCTCTGTGGCCTGACGACACGGCTTCCTGATCTTGTCCCTCCCCCACCCACCCCAGGCGCCTCTTGCAGGCTTCCCCTTGGCATCTCCAATTTTCCGGTCACCCGGTCCAAACCCTTAGTGCCACTCTTGACTTCCTTCGTTTCACAGCCCACCGGTCCATCAGCAACCCGGCAGCTCTGGCTTCCACACGCCCAGAACACCCGTCAGCTGCCACCGCCGCCTCCTCCTCACCGCTGTCTCCACCTTCCCCGTGCCAGTGTGCTCCTTGGGGCTCCCCTCGCCACCCCGTGGTCTGTTCTCAACACAGCGGTAGGCAGGATCCCCTCAGGGCCCCCTTCAGATGCTCTTTCTCCTGTGCTCTGTGGCTCCCACCCCGTTGGGGTAGCGGCCCCAAAGCCACGTTGGGGTCCCGGCGTCCATCACCTCCCGTGCCCGGCCTCCCACTCTCCCCCAGTCAGCCCGCTCTGGCCACGGCGGCTCCTTCCCGCCTCTCAAGCATCAGCGGCACCTGGCACGTGCCCACCTGCGGCCTTTGCACTCGCTCTTTCCTTCTCTGGAAACTTCTCTCGCACGGCTGCGGGGCCTGCTCGCCCACTGAGCTCAGGTCTTTGCTCCAGCGCCACCTCCTCAAGGAAGCCTTCCGTGACCACCCCGTCCCCCTCTTTATCCCCTCACCTGCTTCACTGTCCCCCGGAGCCCTGTCGCCTTTGCCTATTGCCTACCCTCCCGTGTCGAGTCCCGCTCTGCCCCCCACCCCCGCCCTCCCGTCCCCCCGCCAGGCTCTGGCTTCCTTATCCGGCTCTCTGGCCCTTCCCACCCCCTGCTGTGTCTTCTGCCCATCGGTCTTGACTGTCTCACTTCTAGAATGCCAGCTCCGTGGAAACGGGGCCATCTGTTCTGTTCCCTTCTATGTCCCTGTGCCTAGAAGAGAGCCTGCCCCGTAGTAGGTGCTCAGTAAACCTTAGTGGGATGAGCGGGTGGAGCCACGTGTTACACGTGGGCCAGCAGCTGGCACCACCTCTTTTCTGTACTCCTCTCTCCTCCTGCCCCTGCCCCATCCGCTCCCCCAACCCAGCCTTTCCTCCCCCGTCTCCTCCGCCCTCTGCACACACAGGAGGGAGGGCTGGGATGCGCCTCCTCTGGCCCCGGTGCAGCTGGCCCTGCCTCCACAATGGCAGCCTTCTCTCTGCTTGGCCCTCCCCCTGGTCTGCTCCCTGCTGTCTTCCTCTCCCCTGAGGGCGCACGCAGGCACGCACAGCCCCCTCCTTCCCTGGCCCAGCTGCCCGTCTCCCCTCCCCCTCCTCCCTGTGGGGTGACAGCAGAGCATCTCCGTTCGCCCCGTGGACGGCCCGCAGCAGGGGCCCCTCCCCCGCGTGCCCAGGGATGGCGCGTGACCCCGGGCAACCGTGGGAGGCACAGATTTGCCGCGGCCATGTACATCTTCAAGCGGAATTTCTTTAAACTCTTATTTACTAGTCACTCACTTTCTCCAAGACCGTCAAGTTCCAAAACAAGTGCTCGCTTTGAGCAGGAGTCCAGAGCATCAGACTCTTCTTTAAACTCCCTGTGACCTTGAGCTGAGACCCTGCCTCCTCTGGGCCTCAGTTTCCCCATCCGTACAGCAGCGTTGCAGCATACATGCCTAAGTTCCCCGATGCCCATGATGTGACGGCACCCTGAGGGTCACGTGACCGGCGCCCACAGACCCAGGAGGAGAGGCTCCCTGGGCCGTCAGAGGAAGTGGCCGCCGGGACAGAGGAAGCTGGGGGTGAGGCTGGCGGGGCCGGTTGCTGTTTGGATCCAGGCAACGCCCTCTCGGCCCCTAGCCCTCAGCTGGCGTGTTCCTTTCCTAGGGTGCAGTAACAGTGCCACAAACTGGAAGGCTTTAGACAAAAGGAGTTTTTCTCTCACAGTTCTGGAGGTCAGAAGCCCTAAGTCGAGCGTCAGCAGGGCCGGGCTGGCTCGGGCAGTGGGGCGGGAATCCCTTGTGCTCAAGCTCCTGGCGTTTGCTGGCGATCTCGGCGTCCTTGGCTGTGCCCACGTCACTCCCGTCTCCGGCTCCAACTTCTCTCCGTGAGTCTGTGTCCAAATTTCCCTCCTCTTGCAAGGACACCAGCGACCGGATTAGAGTCCCCCACCCCCAGCCCAACCTCATCTCAACTTGATTTACAAAGACCGTATTTCCAGCAAGGTCAGATTCGCAGGTACCTTGAGCGTGTGTTTGGGGGACTCGGTGCAGTGCACGACAGCTGGGTTCTTTCACACGTTGACCTCCTCCACGAAGGCTGCAGAGCCTCGGTGTCAAACTGGAGCAAGCAGGCTGTCACCTGGGGTGTGGTCTTGAGTGTGGCGCAACGTGGCTACCCAGCCGATCGGCTCCACGCGGATCCTTCCTGTTTTCAGCTGTAGTTTCACTCTAACAACAGCAGGAATTAAAACCACCATGGAGGTCAAAATAAAAATGAAGGGAAGGACAGCGTGGCGGGTAGATGCCTACACCCTGCCTCGGGGCCTCAAGGGGCTTCCAGGGAGTTTTCAGGGTATTCGAGACCTTTCGCAGTCCTTTCCTGGGTGCCAGCTGCGACTCCCTGAACATTCTGGAAGGGTTAGGCTAGAGCCACGTGGCCCAATACAGTTGCGGCTGGCCACAGGGAGCCATTTAACTTTAAGTTAATTAAAGTTAAATTAACATTTCAGTTTCTCAGGTGCACTAGCCACAGTTAGAGTATTTTGTAGGCACACGTGGGCATCACAGTGGCGCAGACATAGAGTCCTTCCACGGTGGCCCAAAGGTCTGTTGGATAGCATGAGAATAGAGCCTGATTCAAGCAAAGTCTTTTTGGGGGGAGCCTCACAAATCTCTGAGGATATAACAACAACAATAAAAACACTGGTTGTCATTATTACCGAGCTCTCCCCGAGCCCAGACTATGAGTCAAGTGCTTTCCCCGATTCATCTTGTTTGATCCTCCGTCCTCCTCATTGTCCCCGTATCTGTCCCCTCTCGCAGCCCCGGCACCTTGATCTGTCTTCCCAATCCTTCTCCACCCGTCCTGTGTCTTGGGTCAGGGTCTTGGGATCCGGGGCAGCTACACAGGGGCTCCACCCCAGGCCTGTGGGCCCCCCCACCCCCGTCTGTGGTGGGGTCCCCTCCCCAGCACACGGCGAGCCCTGCGGGCATCCGTCTGTGCCGTCTGGGGAGTCGAGCATGGAAGGCGAAGGGGCTTCAGCAAACGAAGGGAAACCGAGCTCCCGACACACCGGCCCTTCCCGGGCCAAGGAGGGTCCTGCCCCTGCCAAACCCCGGGAACCCTTCCTAGCTGGGGGTGTCAAACTGGAATGCAGGGTGGGGGAGCCGGGCAGGTAGCCTGAAGCAGAGAGGCAGCCTGGTCAGAGGAGGGGGCCCAGTTTTCAAATGTGTATTGTTAAGTCTACTTTTTAAAAATAAATAAGTGAAAATGCCAGGCAGACCTGCAGCAAACACTTGTGGTTCAGCCCCCAGGCCACTGGTTGGCAAACATTCTTCAAACCTGGCGGTTCTCAAGGGAGCACAGCGCCCCCTGGGGGTTAAAGTCTGTGACAGCGTCGCTGGTGCTGATGAAGGTGGGGCGATGCAGCTGGCTTCCTGGGGCCAGGGGCCCGGGCCCTCGATGTCCTTCCTGCTCTGCACAGGAGCGCCCACACGACCCCAGACTGCCTTGCATCTCACATGGCTTCTGAGTTTTCTACCAGATGGTTCATATGGGTGGATTATTTAATGTTTATTGTCTAAGCCTTGAACCTAAGTCTGTTTTTATATATAAACGCTAAAGGGCTTTTTTGCAGAGTTTGTTAATGTTGCCTGAATTTCCCGGGAATGTACCTGATAAGAAAATGGAGAGAGTATCACACTTGAACGCGAAACTCTTGCTGGAGTTACCCCTTATTTCTCAAAGCCGCGTCCCTGATGGCAGCGTCACCCACAGCATTTGCATTGCAGACGCCGCACACTCACCCAGCTGCATCCGTAACTGTCACGCTCCCGGGGAATCTGCGTCTAGGTGCAGGTGTCTGACCACTCGTGGCGTCTCCTTGATGGATGTGCTGGAGGAATTTCAGGCTGCAATTTTTCTTTATTATAAATTGCTTTCCTTTATTTTTCTTGTAGATTTCAGTTAGAGCATTATATTGATTTTTTTGGTAACGATGTGCATAGGTAGTTTTTACCTATAGTTTTACCTATAAATTTCCTATCAGGAAAATAAGCAAACTTCACAAAATATTTGTCGTAGCAATGGGACGTCAGTCTAATGGTGTTGAGAACAGCTCTTTGAAGGATCAGGTTAGCGTCAGATTGTTCCAAGGTGTTAATTAAATATGCATTGACGAACAGTCTCCTCAAGCCTTGTTCTGAGTGTCTGTTGTGGGTTTTCTCCCCCTCCCCTGGCCCATCCGTCTGGACAAAACCACACTTTAAAGGGGAAAAAAGATCTTAAGACACAGCTCGTCCTGATGGTGACTCAGCAGGCAATAAAACCTGTCGCTAGAGATGGGGGAGCCGTCCATACTGAGATAATTGCATTTCCAGGAAATGAATGGGCCCCGTCCTCATTTGCTGTAGCTGCGCGACCCTCCTAGGGAGCGGGTGGCTGAGGCCTGCATTTAATTAGAGGCATAAGCAGCCCGCCCCCGACGCCACAGCCTGGGCCTGCTGCAGCCAATCAGCGGGGCCGTGGGGTCCTCTGCAGCCCGGCCTTCCTCAGTAGCAACAGCCTCACCAAAAACAGGCCGGCAGAAGACGGGGGCAGCCCCAGTCCTTCCCCCGGTGATGCACTTGTGCCCGCTTCTCCCCAGCAATCAGCCATTCTTCCTCCTCACCCACAGCCAGAGGACACTTTGAGAAAAAGGAAATCTGACCATGTCACTCCCTGCTTAAAACAGCCTGGGCCTGCTCACCTCTCTGTCCACATCTCCTACCTCTCTCCCTTCCTTTCTGACAACATTCAGGCCACCCAGCCTCTTTGCTGTTCCTCAAACATTGCAAGGTCCTTCCTGCCCCAGGGCCTCTGCACTTGCCTCTCTGATTAGAGCCTCGTTCACACAGCTTGTTCCTTGTCCTCATTCTCCTTCCATAGAGGACTTCCCCATCCATCCCGCCTCCTTTTTGACCTTTGACCTTCCAATATCAATGAGCACTCCCCATCCCTGTCGGTCTCTTCCCTGAAACCCTGCTTTAAGTTCTTCTTTGGACTGACCACCCCCTTGAAATTATCTTAGGTGTTTGTGAACTTATTTATAACTTGTTTTATTTGCCGTTCATCTGGCAGGTATTGCGTACTCAATAAGATGTGGACAAATGGATGACTCTCAGGCCTTAGGCTTGAAGTTGGCAGAAAATGGGAACAAAATGGAATTTGGATTACTGTCTCACTTGTCCAGCATCAGGAAACATAATTGAAATTAGTTCAGGCAAACTTGGTGGGGTCCCAGTGCTCAAAGGCTGCCATTAGAACCCCGTCTTTCTGTTTCTTGGATTTGCTTTCATTTGGGTTGGCTTTATTCTTAGGAAGGCTCCCCTTTGTGGTCGCAAGATTACCTCTGTGGGTCCCATCTCACCAGATGTGGGTCCCATCTCACCCCAGCCGAAAGAGAAGCCTCTTCCCAATGGCTCTAGCAAAATTCCTAGGGGAGGCTCTCATTGGTTCAGCTAGGGTCATATGTCTCACCCTTAACCAATCACAGAGGTCATGGGAGATGGGATAGCCTGATTGGCTGGGCCCAGATCACGTGCCTAATCCAGGAGTGGGAGCTGAAAACAGCCTCCCCAGAACAGGTCGGGCTGAGAGAAGGGAAAAGTTGGTTCCCTCTTTTTGGTAGGTGAAGGCACAGTTAGGAAAAGACAGGAGAATGGATGCTAGACAGAAAAATAAAACAAATGTCTGCCACGGAAACCCAGAAACAACTTCCCCTCAAGGGACAAGCGGGAGGAGGACATTTCTCCTGGCCCCTATCTCTTTCTGCTTCAAGCACAAGATGCCGCCTTACTGCAGAACCACTTCCCCACTTTCCTCGTTTGCTTCCCACAGTTCTCAGTTCAGCAGGATCTCATCTCAGGAACCCAGAACTTATACAGATTGATTTATCACTCCATGCAGTGATTTGCATTTGGTGTCTTTGCAAAAGCAGAAGAAAGAGACTCCTACTGTAACCTTGCAAGCAGCCCGAAGTTAAAAGGATCCAGTTACAAATATCAGAAATGCCCCAGCCCTGAGAGCTTTGGGGCTCTGGGTTTATTTAATGCATTTCTTCCCAGCCCTGCCTCCTCAGCCAGTTTGTCTGCCAAAAACACAAAGACTTCAGTCCTGTGGCATTTCACATCTAATATTTATAGTGTTCTAGAGTTTGCAAAAGGGCTCCCTTCTCATTTATCACTGTTCCTTAGGAAACTTCAACTTCCCGCTAGAAGGTTAGTGGGATTATTCTCTGCTGCCCAGACCAGGAGCCCCAAGAAACCAAATGACATGGTGAAAGTCACCCAATTCAGAGTTCTAATGTCAGGGGGTAGCATCAAAACTCAGCCTAGATCAACTCACCTTCTATTTTGGACCCCTTGGGACCAAATTGGGATCTTGCAAAATGGCAGCCAACAGCCTAAGTCCACACTTCAACCCCAAATATGTTCTGTTGGAGTTACAAGGTACTTTTTAAAATCTGGAAATTTCACCAAAATCCAGATTCCAAGCTTCTCTTAAAAAAAAATGATGATGATGATGGTGATAGTGGTGGTGGTGGTGGTCTTACCAATGTTGGTAACCTTTCCGCATGGAAGAGCATCAGTAAACTACAGCCCATAGGAGTCTGCCACCTGTTTTTATAAATTTTATTGAGACACAACCACACCCATTAATTTATGTACTATCTGTGGCTGCTTTTGCTCTATGGCAGCAGAGTTGAATAGTTGCAACAGAGACCTGTGGCTGCAAAGCTGAAAATATTTAGTCTGGCCCTCTATAGAAAAAGTTTGCTGACCCCTCCTAGGTGGCACTGTCCTGCTGGATTTGTGTCACAGCTACCTCCAGTATTTGTTAGAATTTAGGTAGAGCTGTGGGCACTTCAGTCCCCAAGTTATAGCGGTTTAGAAATGACAGATGCTAATTTCTCTCTTGTTTGATAGTCAGGGCATAAACAGCCCAACGATGACAAGGCAGACACGGGGTGGGCCCTCAGACTGCTTCAGTGATGTGGTTCCATCTTCCTGGGTTATCCTTGTCCAGAATGGCTCCCGCCTTGTCTACACACAGCCAGCAGGAAGCAGAAGACACAGGGAGGCGCACCCTCTGAGGGGCGTTACCAGAAGTCACGTGCCACTCTGCGCACTCCTCCAGCATGTAGAGGGAAACACACAGAATTACAAAGCAAGCCGATCATATCAATGTGCACTTTCAAAATATTTCACAAACAGTGAAATGCATGCTTCTTTACACGTGAAATGGCATGTTGTCTTTATTTGATCACTGATAGGTCTGATAATGTCCATGATTTCAAAGTAGGACGGGCTTAAATGACACTATGGAAATACCTGTGATTTCCATTGACCATAAAGTCCCAGAAACTGCTGTTACTGTGGTTTGTTGCCTTCATTTGTTATTGAATGGGATACTAGTTAGAAGTTAATGAAAGTGAACATGTTCTTTTCCCATCCAAGTTCACAGACTGCCTGAATTCTGTCTCCAGACAGCAGATGAAGAACCGCTTCCTTAGGTGATCTGACTCAATTCCGTGACATTAAATACTTTCTAAACGCTTACAGCTCCCAAATTTCTACCCCAGCCCAGACCTTTTCCCTGAACCTGGTCCCATATCTCTAGCTGCATGCCCTGTCTCCACCTGGATAACTAACCTGCGTCTCAAGGTCAACGTGTCTGACTCTTACCGTGCCCCTTTGCTAGATAAGGGCGAATCTGTCCTTCTCCTTGCTCAGGCCAAAAACTGAGAGCTGTCCTTGCCTCCCCTCACTGCTGTCCCATGCCACATCAGCAAATCCTGTGGGTCCCACCTGCAAAAACAGCCTGGAAACAGCCACACCCTCCTGCCCCAGCTGGTTAGGGCCATCACAGTCTCTCTGCTGAGTCACCGTGAGAGCCTCCCAGCATTGCCCTTCCCTGCCTTGGACTGTCCTCCATCCTAGAATGCAGACTCCGAGAAGGTGCAGTGTTTTTGCTTCTTTGTCAATTTTTTCTGTTGTGTTCAGTGGTATCCCGAATGCCTGGAACCTTGCCTGGCACATAGGAGTGCTCGTTTAACGTTTATTGAATGAATAGATTTATAACATCATGATAAACATAAAACATAAATATAAACGTATTATGATAAAAATAAGAATCGACTTTGTCAGGCAGGCACGTCATTATCCCCATTCTATGGTTGGGAAAACTGAGCCAGTAGGTAACATAGCTGGATTTAAACCCAGGCTGTTAGCTCCAGAGACAATGCTCAGCCCTCATGCCTGACCACCTCCCAGGGTAAAATGATCTCTCCAACTCTACACTTCTGGAAAGGCTGATCTGATGCTCTCTGGGCTCCTACCTGTGTTCTCCTTCCGATGCTTCCAGAAAGGCAAAGAGCTCAGGTCCTGGGAACAGCCCTCCTGCTTGGAATCCTGGCAGGAAGGACTTTGGGGGTCGCCTGAACCCACTGGAGAGCAGGATCTCTCAGAGAATGAGGCCCCCTTGGTCCGTGTCAGCAGATTAGGAACAGCCTCAGTTTCTCTACCTGTAAAATGGGAGCACAAAAAGGATCTACATCATTGGGCTATTGTAGATCATCATCATTGTCATCATCATCTAAACCAGTGTTTCTCAAAGTGTGATCTCAGGAACACTAAGCCCTAAACTATTTTCATGACAATATCAAAACATTATTTGCCTTTTTACCCTCATTTTCTTACAGGGGTACAGTGGAGTTTTCTAGCAGATACATAATGTATCTACAGTTATCTAAAAAGGGTATTAAAGTAATCCTCCCTCTTCTATCTGCGTACCCACACGAGGCTGGGCTTTTCACGTTACACGACCGAGACAACGTATCGCAGCAAAGCCAGTGCAGAAACAGATGAGAATCAGCTGCCTTCCGTTAAACCAGACATTAAGCAGATTTACAAAAATGTGCTAGCTGGTTCCTCTCAGTAAGTTTATTTTGTTTTGAGAAAATATTTATTAGTTTTAAAAAATGTATGCTAACAAGTAGTGGGTTGACTGCTATTACTTTTAAATAAGTTAGCATTTGTTTAAAGTTCCCGTTTTTCATGTCTAACGTAACTATCGCTAGATATAACCAACACCAGAAGGACTCTTTGGGTTCCTCCATAATTCTGACACCACGTTTGAGAAGGAGTGCGGGGGCCTCACGCTGACCCTGAGCATACCCACAAACAGAAGTCACATACCATGTGGGTGAAACAGATCCAGATTCAGCCAGCCGGACGCCGCAGAGTCAAAGACGACAGTGTAACAGTCCTCCACGCCGCCCGCTCAGAGAATGGGCGCTGGGTGGTGACCAGCAAGAATCAGCCGTGGGCGCCGCGGGCCTCCCGTGACTGGGTGTTCGTTGGCTCAATCATCGCCTCATTTATGCCCCGCGTGTTTACTGAGGCCTCGCTGCTTACTGAGCGCTGTTCTCGAGGTAGGGCCAAGGCGGGAACAAGGCGCAAAAGCCCCTGCCCTCGTGGAGCTGATGCCCTAGCTGGGGAGCAGGTGGGAAAAACCAGGAGACGATAAATGTGGCAGGAACAAGAGGGAGAGCCCGGGGTGTGCAGAGGCCACTTGACCAGGATGGCTCGGGCCGTACCCCAGTGAGGTAACCCTGAGCACATCCCGGGAAAGGCGAGGAAGCAGTCCACGCAGGTGTCTGGGGAAGGAGATGCCACTGGAGGGAACGGCAGGGCAAAGGCCCTGGGGCAGGAATGAGCGTGGGGCGAGGGCTGCGAGCAGAGGAAGAAGCCACTGTCCCTGGAACAGAGCGGGCCAAGGGGAAGTGGGGGGAGATGAGGCCAGGGAGGGGGCAGAGGACAGTCGTGGGACCGTGCTGGACATGACGAGGACTTTGGATTTTAGTGCAAGCGTGATGTGGAGCCACTGAAGGGTTTTGAGAGGAATGGTGGCTTGATCCGATGTGGGATTTAACAGATCTTTCTGAACTGCAGGTTGCAGGGAGGAGGAGAGAGGACCAGGGAGGAGGTTCCAGGCAGAGAAGGTGGTGGCTTGGGCCAGCTGGCGCCGGGGAGACGGTGGGCAGTAGTCAGACCCGGCTTGTTCTAAGGGTGCGGCTGCCGCGATGCGCCGGCGTTCACACGTGGCGGGGAGAGAGCCGCTGAAGACCCCCCCCCGCCCCCGAGCCTGGCCTGCGCCCTGGCGCTGCTGATTGAAGGAAAATATTAAGTGTGCGGCGGTCTGAAGGGTGCATAAAAATGGCCACACGTGTGGAACAGGCACGGGGACGGCTGGAATGTGGACATTGTCTGGGGAGGGAAAGCCCCCTCCTTGTGTTTTCCCAAACCCCTTGCGTGTGGAATGCAGCAGATTGTTTCGGGAAGGACGGACTTTCCAACGTGCTCTGCTTCGTTTCTCACTGACCTTTCCGCACTGCCCCGGCAAACGTTGTTTGTTGTTGTTGGCTCAGCTCCGCGGCCCGGCCCGTCCTTGCTAACAGACGTGTGTCGTGCTCAGCCGGCTCCTTTGCGCAGCATACACATTCCTCCCCGAGCTCGTTACTGGAGTCCCGGAGGGGCCTTGCCATTTTCCAAAACGGTGTCACATCTGGTTTCTAAGAGCCCTTTTTATTTCTCCAGAGGCTCGGGTTTCCATCCCCCTCCCTGGGAAAGGAAAGCAGGCTGTGCTTTGGGGACTCACGGTACCTTTTCGGCACTCCTTATGCCGGGCGTGATCTCATGTGTTGCTGCTCCCATTTTATAGATGCGTCACTGAGGCGGGGACAGGAGCACGCTCGTGCCCGAGGAGGCAGAGGCCACTGACTCTGGACGCCAAGTTCTCCAAAGCCACGCCGCTCCCGCCTTCACAACACACTCGCACTGCACGCCGTGCACTGGGTTTCCCACCCTCCGCACAGCCGGCGCTTTGGGGCCAGGTCGCCCGTTGCCGTGGGGCCGTCCTGTGCTTGGAGGATGTTTCGCAGCGTCCCTGGGCTTTACCCACGAGATGCCGGTGGCACCTCAGGTCATGACGGCCATAAATGTCTCCAGACATCACCCAATGTCCCCCAGGCCGTGCAGGGGGATCACCCCTAGTTGTCCTCATTTATGCCCAGTGTGCCCGGCACACAGACATGCTTCGGGTTGACAGCTCCGCCCTCCTTAACCTGTGCGACGTGTGTAGTGCCAGCCCCCGCAGATGCTGTGCTGTGCGGAAATCCCTTCCAGTGAGACACGGAGCTGCTGCTTCTCCAGGGAGGGGCTGGGGCTTAAGGCTCGGCTGGGGGGGGCAGTTCCGCCTCACACGGCCTGCGTCCCTCAGCCAAGCCCACTGCCAGCATCCTGCCAGCCACTGCCCACCCTGTGCCCACTCCCGGTCAGGCGCGGGCTGTGGCTGCAGCGCCCCAATGAGGTCCCTTGCTCTCAGGCCCAGCACCCTGGGTGGGGAGAGGAGGACAGACAAGAAGACAAGTGCACCAGTGGGTGGCGTCAAAGAGTGCTGAAATAAACAGCCGAGAGAGAGAGTGGAGTGACTTCAGACAGCTTCTCAGAGGAGGTGGCATCTGACCAGAGGTCACGGTGGGGAGGAGCCAGTCCACGTGAGAATGGAGGAGGCAGGTGTCCCCGGCAGAGGGAGGGGCAGGTGCAAATGCCCCGAAGTGGCAGAGTTTGTCACGTGTGAGGAGCAGGAGGCCTGGCGTGGCTGGAACAGAGTGGCCGGGGGGGGGGGGGGGGGGGGGGGGGGGGCACGTCACGGAAGGAGCAGTGAGTGGGTCTTTGGGAGTGGCCGGGTTCTCGGGAGGCAGGGGTGGGGCAGTAGTGTCGGCGGGAGCTGGCGGAGGCCAGGAGATGAGGGTGGAGAACGCGGGGTGCGTTTGTGTCTCTTTTTGGACTTCGTCACCCCCATGGGTGCGTCTCTCATTTGGATCCCCAAACCTGGAGCACAGAAGGGCTGGGAGCAGGGGATCTAGGGCCTGACTGCAGCTTCTGAACAGCGGCATCATCCGACCCTTCCTTCTGCCTCTGTGTCTCCTGTTCCAAGATCCAAAGCCCCAGGGTAGCATCCGACTGGCCAAGCCCTTGGGTGCAGAAAGGCCCCTGGACTAACAACTGGGACTTTGTACTCAGGAGATGCCCAAATGCAGGGGTTGTGGCTCTTCAGGGGTTACCCAAAAGAAAAAATGTGTGTGTATGTATGTATTTATTCATATGTGTGTATGTGTGTATCCATGCATACGTGTGTATGTGTATATTCATACGTATTATGTAGTCGTTCCAGAATATGAGGGGAAATTGCCAAACAGAAATGCATACATAGGCCGGGCATGGTGGCTTACACTGTAATCCCAGCACTTTAGGAGACCAAGGCAGCAGCATCGCTTGAGCCCAGGAGTTTAAGGTTGTGGAGAGCTATGATGACGCCACTACACTCCAGCCTATGCGACAGAGCTGGACTCTGTCTTAAAAAAAAAATGCATGAATATTTAACGGAATGCCAACCACATGTAGCATGATTCAACAAGTCAACTGTGGAACATTGTGACTCTTAGATATTTATCAATTATCTCTCATGTAGGATGTGGTTTAGATGGTGTGGGGTGAACGTGCTGGAAGTTGCCAATGTCCTTAAAACAACCCCATGGAAGTTTCCACCCAGACGGCCCATCCAGGGGGAGGGAAGTTACCGGGTCGGCCCTGAGGGTGTGCCGGGTACCGTTTCACCGTCCGAGTACACCCTGGCACAGCCCCTCACAGCAGTAGGCAGTGGCACACTGTCATCGTTGCCAGCGGAAGCACAGAGGGGCGAAGTCACTTGCGTGGGGTCCCACAGTTGGGAGGCGGCAGGTCCAGGATTCAAACCCAGACCTTCCGGCTGCAGAGAAACCCCGGGCCACCGTGGCCACCTGTGTCACCGGGGCAAAGGAGACTGGGTGCTGGGGTACAAGACAACAGCGTCCCCTGCACTGGCCGACGCGGCAGGGACACGTGTCACCAGCAGGAGAGATGACCCTGAGGACCCGTAGTTTCCGGTTGCTGAAACCCTCCGTTTCCCCACGGCCTTCGCCCGCTTGGCACTCGCGACGCCAGGTTCGCCGCCAGCCCGTCTCAGCCCCCGCTCGCCGCGAGACACAGCTTTTACAGACCACAAATGCGATTATTACGAGGCAATTTCAGCGAGTTTCGGGGCTGGGAGAGATAACAGAAGGGCCTGATCCTCCCATCAGACTCCGAGCTGTTCCCCAGCAGCACTTAACCCAGACAAACGGGACGGCGCAGCCAGCAGGGGCGCGGCCGCGGGGAGCCTTCGCAGGGCAGAGGGAGACTCCGTCCGAGGGCTGGTGCTCCCCTCGCAGCGGGGCAGGCGTGGGGGGGCGGGGATCCCACACCAAAACAATAATAAAACAAAAGGTGGAGTGACAGGGTTTACTGGTTTGCATAACTCAGTGTTTCTCAACTTTGGCACTACTGACGTTTTAGGGTCAGTAATTCTTTGTTGTGGGGCTGCCCTGGGCGTTATAGGATATTCACCAGCATCCCTGGCCGCTGCCAGAGGCTTTTCCCCCTAGGTGGCAAGACAGCTGCCAGCGGCTTCAAGTTTATATATCCCACCAGCTCCAAGCCGCGAGGAAGAACTTCTGTCTTCTAGTAGCTCCCCCAAAATCCCAGGGCGGACTCTCTCCGGTTGGCCCAACTTGGGTCGCGTGCCTTTCCCTGACCCCCTTGCAGTGGCCGGGCCAGTGCGAGGCTCTGATTGGTTGGTCCAGCATTATGCCGCATCCCTGGAGTCAGGAGTCAAGGCCGGTCCTTGTGTGCCCCAGTACGGAAGGGTCGGTACCCCAAGGACCACGGTCAGGACCAGGCAGGCCAGACAGCAGTCTGCGCCGCCAGGGTACCTTTTCGGCCTGGCGCCTGGCGCTTGGGAGGCAGTAAGACGCCTCCCTTCAGCCGACGCCAGCCCTGCTTCCTGGGCCCTTCCTGGCCTGGCACTAATTCCCCCTAATCTGCCCACCAAAGTGCTCTACCCCCGCACCAGCCCCAGTGTGTGTCTCCTCTCGCCCCATCCCAGCAAACGCAAGCTTCTGGGCACCAGCCACGGTTTGGGCTGCACTTTTAATCTTGGTTTTAATTCCGGCTCATTCTCTTGGCTGTATCTCCCAGCCCCGGAGCCCCAGGGCCCGTGCTAATTTGCTTCTCCCACCTCAACCAGTGCCGGAATAACCATTTTAAAAACTGCCTTGGGGAAATCTAATCAAATGAGAGCAAAATCTAATTTGGCACTAAAAGCCTCTGACTGAAGCCCTGTTTTCTAGGGCCTCGTGGAGCCTGAATAATAAACTCTTTCTGGGCTTTTTAAGGGTTGGGGGTTGAAGAGAGGAAAGAGATGTGAAAGAGGAGATTCTAGCAGAGGAAGTGGCTCCCAACACTCCGACACCCGTGGCACGGGACAGTGATGGGCAGGGGAGGGCTGCCGGGGGCAAGGGAGGACCCCCACACTCCGCCCCCGCCAAGAAATGTGCGTCCCCCCGGCCAGCCGAGAAGTTAAGCCCATTAGCATCCAAGCTGAGCCTCCGGACATCCGCCCAAATCTTCAGGCACGAACCGGCAGGATGACCGGCCGTGGACTCGGAGGGCCCAGGAGAGAACCCAGTTCAGGGAGCCTTTTTTCCTCTGTGTTTCGTTTACTCTTCTGCAATCTGAGGGGTGGGTGACATTCTGTGCTGCTTAAATGACTTGTGGCCCTGGGTTCCTTTCAGAATGGACCGAGAGCTGTAGGCCTGCTTCCGGGAAAACGCACATAAATGCCAACTCTGGCACGTAATATTGTAGGGGTGGACCGCTGCGAGGGCGCCCACCGTGCTTCTGGTGGCTTCTCCTCATCATGGCCTCTGGGACCCTGCACCATCTGGCCATCTTCCCTGTGACGTCACCTGCTTCCTCCTGCACTGTCCTCCTGAGAGTTCCTCAAATGCCCCCGGGTATGTGCCTGCCTCAGGACCTTTGCACCTGACGGTCCCACTGCCTAGAGTAGTTTCCTCGATTCCCTTCGTCATTCCTCAGAGAGGCCTCCATGACCGCACAGCCCAGGGGTGCCCGTCTCTGTCCTGTCATTCTCCTTTCTCTTCTTCACCACCAACTACATCATCTTTATCGGTCTCCACCCCCTGGAATGTCAGCCCAGGAGGACAGGGATCCTGGTGGCCTCATGCCCGGCTGTGTTTCTGGTGCCTGGGGCAACCCCTGGCATACTGTAGGTGTCTAATAAACGATTGTTGAATGCATATGTGAATCCGTACATGCCCCGGGCAGCGTTGCCCCAGATGCATCAATTGCAGGTCCTGCCACCACGATCGTGGCTGTGCCCAGGGGAACACTGATTCTGTTGTTTACTTTTTTCCCTAAACGGTTTCATTCTTTTGACTTCAGTCTTTTCAAAAGGAAACTTCTGTATCCCACCAGTATTATTATCCGTGAATAGGAAGTGTCGGGGCTCTTTGAGGGGGCTTATTGAATCTAACTCTTCCTCGTTGAGATTCTGAACCAACTAAGAAATAAAACTAAGGACTCAAGGTGAAAGCCAACGTAGCGCTTTGATGGCTCTGGTGGAGGCTAGGTTTGAGGTCGCGGCTTCCTTAGGGCACTTGGGCTTCCTGGCTAAACTCCAGAGTTCAGTAGTGGGAAGCAGAGTCCACACCCCTCCTCCCACCCTGACAGGGCAAGCCTCCTTGAAACTGGTCCTCCCTGGGGGCAGCTCACGCCCCAGAGGAAAAGCAAGGGATGGATTGGGTTATGTGTGCCCAATTTGGCCCTCCAGCCCCACCAGTCATGTACGCTAGGGGTCAGCAAACTATGGCTTATGGACCAAATCTGGCCCTCCATCCATTTTTGTAAATAAAGTTTTATTAGAACAGAGCCCCACCCACTTATTTGTGTCTTGACTGTGACTGTGTCCTACAACAGCAGGTTGAGGCATTGCCACAGAGATCGTCTGGCCCACGAAGCCTAAAATATTCACTGGCCCTTTACAGAGAGGTTTACTGGCCCCAGCTGTGCGTCGTCCTTCCCTAACGGGAGGTGTGGAACAGAGTGAGAGTCCAGGAGTGTTCCAGGGGCAGAGCTCCCTCACACAGAGGGCAGAGTCAGAGGTGGGGAACAAGGTCACAAGGTTTAGGAGATCTTGTTTCCTGAGCTACACTTGATCTCCAGGGGCCTTGCCACCTCTCACAATATGTTTCTAAAGAACTTAGGGGTGAGGCAGGGACAGTATCTCATGCCTGTAATCTCAGCACTTTGGGAGGCTGAGGCAGAAGGATCACTTGAACCCCAGGAGTTCAAGACCAGCCTGGGGGCCGGGCATGGTGGCTCACGCCTGTAATCCTAGCACCCTGGGAGGCCGAGGTGGGTAGATTGCTCAAGATCAGGAGTTCGAAACCAGCCTGAGCAAGAGCGAGACCCCATCTCTACTAAAAGTAGAAAGAAATTAATTGGACAACAAAAAATATACGTAGAAAACATTAGCCGGGCATGGTGGTGCATGCCTGTAGTCCCAGCTACTCTGGAGACTGAGGCAAAAGGATTGCCTGAGCCCAGGAGTTTGAGGTTGCTGTGAGCTAGGCTGATGCCACAGCACTCTAGCCTGGGCAACAGAGAGAGCCTCTGTCTCAAAAAAAAAAGAAAGACCAGCCTGGGCAACATAGCAAGACCCCATCTCTACAAAAGATTTAAAAGTTACAGGGGTGGTGGTGCATGGCTATAGTCCCAGCTACCAGGGAAACTGAGGCAGGAGGATTACTTGAGCCCAGGAGTTTGAGGCTACAGTGAGCTATGATGACACCACTGCACTCCACCCAGGATGGTAGAATGAGACCCTGTCTCAAAAATAAAAACACTGAAAGGTAAGATGCTGGAGGGCCAATGACAGGTGGACTTACGGAGTTACTTAAATAAGATCAAGGTTTCTCAGCTTCAGCACCACTGACATTTTGTTCTGGACCATTCTTTATAGTGCATAGGGGCTTTCCTATGCATTGGAGGATGTTTAGCAGCATCCCTGGCCTCCACCCACTAGATGCCAATAGCACCCCAAGTTGTGACAAAATCAGAACTGTCTCGGGGTGTTGCCAGGCGTCTCCTGGAGGGCAAAGTCGCCCCCAGCCAAGAGCTGTTGCTGTAAGGGGTGGAAGCAACAGGGCATCTCGAACACGCCATGTCCAGGGGAAGAGGAACGCAGGCCGTTAGCGTTTCTGGAACTTTCCTGCTGCCTCCTACCCCAGTGGTCTCTCACTCAGTTGCCACCGACCCTCGGCCAGAGACGGGGTCACCCACCACCTAACCGCATTCGCTCTGTAGTGCTGGCTGGGACCCGGACTCAGAGACGGGACAGCTGTCTCCCTACTCCTCCCCAGGGTGCCAGGTTCTTCCTGTTATTTCTGCTCTGTCCTCCCACTCGCGAGGAGGCTCTACCCTGGGCCTTATCCCCAGGCTGCTGGGCCATCCTCCCTCCTGCTTTGCCTCCCTGTGTGCCCAGGGCCTTCCAGGGGGCGTTTGACCAGCCCTCCCTCGGGCACTCGCTGCCCGGCCCTGCCTGCGGGCGCCGCGTTATTAAACATGCTTCCCTTTGCCTTGGGGACTCGGGATTCCAGCCGCTTGGGTTCCTAAGGAGTCTTCCCGCTCCTGGGCAGTGCCAGCCACCGGCGGATCTCCAGGAAAACGCCCATGGAAGGATCCCGCTCCGTCTCGCCTCTCCTGGGCCAGGCCCCCTGCCCTGCGCAGCGGGCTGCCAGCAGCTCCGCTTTCCCCGACGTCCCCTCCCGTCTTTCTGTCGTTCTCTTCCCATCTCGGATTCCCCGCCGGCACTCCCTGAGCGCTCGCCATGCACAAGGCACGGCGCCAAGCAGTCTGCCCGACAGATCTCCTCAAGTCCCTGCAGCCCCCGGGTCCGTGCTCGCCGCCGTAGCCGTGGAGTGTCTCGGAGCCCCAGTGCGATCCCATCTGGAAGGAGAGGCTGGAATAGGACCCCTGACTCTGGGAAAACACTCTCATATTTCCCCGTTTCTTAAAAACGGCTTCGTAAGTTGTAGTTATTAAAAATTGTATGTGTTCACTAGAGAAAACAACAGAAAAGGGTCACGCAGAAGATATTGTCTCTCACCTCATCACAGAGAGTTTTCGGTATAGCCCCTATCCGAAGAATTAGGGAGATTTTTTTTTTAAGTAAGCTTTGTTGTGATGTCAAGCATAGATGTGCACAGGCGAACTGCTCCCAGATGTGCAGGTCAGTGAGCTGTCACCCACCGGACCACCTGTGTTCCCGCAAGAAATAGAGCAAGACCTTCCCCAAGAACCGCCCGTGCCACTGCCACCACCACCACATCTTCCCTGTGGCAGGATAACCAGTTTGTATTCTGACACCACAGATCAGTTTTGCCTGTTTTTGCCTTTCATGTAAATGTGATCGTACAGCATGTGTTTTTATCTGGTTTATTTCTCTTAACATTATCAGGTTGTTGAGCTGCATCCACGTTCTTAAATGTAACACCAGGTCTTTCTTGTTTCTCTGTGGTTTTCCCGTATACAAATATGCAGCAGTTCCATTAACCCTCCCTTTGGTTGACAAACATTTAATTTGTTTCTAGTTATTTGCTGTTATGAATGTGCTGCTATGAGCATGCCTAACACGTGACTTTTGGTAACTGTATGAATACTTTTGGGTAAACTTCCAAGATTGAAATCGCTGAGTGAGAAGTTATGAACGTGTTTAGCAGACACTGTCAAAGACTTTTCCACAGTGGCTGGGCCAGTGGCACACCCACCAGCAGTGTGTGAGGGTTCAAATCGCCCCACGTCCCCAACATTTTAGTATTGCCAAATTTTTTTTTTTTTTTTTTTTTTTTTTTTAAGACTAGTCAAGTGCAGTAGTGAGGAGGGGGGAAAGTAGTAGAACAAGGAGTTCAATCTGTAACTGACTGTGAACAATCACGTGAGATAACTACCTTCGGACCAGCCACCAAATTTTTTAATGTTTGCCATTCCGGTCACTGTGCAGTAGACAGAATTCAAAAGGCCCATAATCTCGAATGGAAAAAAAATGACACTCTGGTTTTCACTAACCTACTGCCGAAACTTAGTGTTCGCTTCCATTCTGAACGTAGACTACAAACCACAACACGGCAGCAGAGCCTGTAACTTTGTCATCCCTAGAAGTCCCTGATATGTTAATATCCCACTGCAGTTGTTGCATAGGTCACAAAATCAAATGTTGTCACTCAGCACTACTTAGAAATGATTGCTCTCTTCAAGGTCTCGATTTGAATATATTAAAATTTTAAAGGATATCGCAAATTCTTTTAACGTTTTGATAACCATATTACAAAACAATTGACTTTCTCTTAGTCATATATATTTTATTTAATGCACGTAAAAGCATTTGAGAGAGGTCCGCAGGCTCCGCTCGCCTGCCGAGGGGCTCCGTGGCAGGGGATGGGCTGTTTTCAGGCCTTGGGCACGCGGGGGTCGAATAAAGCGTCGTGGGCTCTTTCTCACGCGGCCTCGCTCCCTGTCCCTCTGCAGCGTTCTTCGGGAAGTACCTCAACGAGTACAACGGCTCCTACGTGCCGCCGGGCTGGAAGGAGTGGGTCGGACTCCTCAAAAACTCCCGCTTCTACAACTACACGCTGTGCCGGAACGGGGTGAAGGAGAAGCACGGCTCCGACTACGCCAAGGTAAGCCGCCGCCTGCCCGAGAGGCCGGGCCAGCGGGTCGGGCCCAGTCGGGAGCGGCAGTGCCTGGCCTGGGCGGTGCCTCTGACACTTAATACGTGACCTCCAGGCCTGTGCGCACGTCCTCTGCTTCTCGGTTTTTTGATTTCTCAAAAATAGTCTCTGTTTCCCCGAGAGTTAGGTGTTTTAGCATTTTGCTAAAGCATTTTACTTCCAGCAAGGACACATACAGATGCACAGTTCAGTGGATTTTGGCAAAATGAACAGGCAGCGTGTAACCAGCACCCAGCTGGGCCAAGAAGCAGAATGTCACCGCCACCCCCCAGAAGTCCCCTCATTTAACTGCTCCCACCAAACACGCCATCGTTCAGACTGCCGGCGTTATGGATTAACTCCGCATCTGGCTGCTTTTGCTTCACATCTTGTTGAGTCCATTCCTGTTGTCTAGCATTCCCTTGTGCACACGGACCATGGTTTGTTTATTCATTCTACTGTTGGGCATTTAGGTATTTCTAGTTTGGGGCTATTACAAATAGTGTTGGTAAGAACAGTCGGTGAACAAAGGTGCTCGTTTCTGTTCTATACGTTCCTAAGAGCAGGAGTGCCGGGCACGGTTAGTGGGTGCGTAGTGAGTGGGTGCTGCCTAAGCACTTGCTAGTGTGGTTGTCCCCTCTGTCGTAGTTTTTCTATTTCTAATTTAAGTCCAACTGACATAAGGTAAAGTGCACAGATCTTTTAAGCTCGATGAATTTTCACATATGTGCATCTGTTTAACCACCACCTGTATCTCAATCTAGAGCCTTCTCCACCCCCAGAAGCCTCCCCAGGAGTCATGACCCTACCCTGGAAATAACTTCTACTCTGACTTCTGTCGCCGTGGATTGTTTTGGCCTGTTCTAGAACCTCACATAAATGGAATCATATAGTACGTGCTCAGCATAATGTCTGTGAGATTCATATTTATCCATTCCATAACTGATGGACATTTGGGTTGTCTCCAGTTTGGGTCTATTATAAATTAAGCTTCTGTGAACAACCTTATCCGTGGCTTTTAGTGGACATATGTACTCATTTCTTTTCTGCTTATACACAAAGCAGAATTGCTGGAACATAGGACAGGTTAAGACGTAGAACCTCTTTACAGTCCTGGCAAGAAATACATGAACGTTCCGCTTGCTCCACCTTCCTCATCAGCACCTGGTATTGTCTTTTTATCAGTGCTGTTTTGCTGGTGCTGCGGTGCTATCTTGTTGTGGTTTTACCACAAAGGTTTATGAGGATCATGTATGTTAATACATGTGGAACATTAGCAGAGCCCCTTGCACGTAATAAACACTCAATGCGTCTCGGCTTAGATCAGGGCACCCTTCTCCGGGCCCTCTGTCAAATCCGTCCTCTTTCTCTCTCCCCATCCCCACTGCCACTGGCCCCAGGCCTGTCTTGCCGTGACAACCCAGGGGCATCTGGGTTATTGTGACGATTTCTCAGGGTTGCCCTCTCGGGATCTTCTCTCTCTGAACTGCCACACAAGGCCCCTAGGCAGAAGTCACCCGGGGACAGGCAGCCACACGTACAGCCTCACAGCTGGGAGTGGGTGAGCAGCAGGGTGTGGAGGGGATGTGGAGAAGGTGTGTGTCTAAAGGGGCAGCAAACTCCCAGATCAGGCCCTCGTAGAAATGTGGGCCTAGGATGGCCAGGTTTTTCAACAGAAGCCACAAATTTGTATTTTTCACCTGTGAAATCTCCTGATTTGTAAATATTGGCAACTCATTCAGCCTTTTCTAAAATTCTGCATGATTCAAGCACACCTGACCGGCAGGTCTGCAGCCTTTGTAGCCCATTGCTTTGTTGTCCCGCCTGCACCTCCAGGGACCGTACAGTGAGTGTCACGTTTTGAGTCAGTAGACTCAAGTTCAGAGCACCAACGCTCACACATATTATGTCATACTTGGATATGCTATTTACTCCTAAGAGCAGGGGAGGGGTCCTCAAACTACGGCCCACGGGCCACATGCAGCCCACCAAGGACATTTATCCGGCCCTCTGGGTGTTTTTGCTATCGCTGCCTGTCCTGCTTAGCAGCGGATTCGTCCCAGGCCCACAGTGTGGAATGTGCGCCGCACTCTCCAGCAGTCTGAGGGACAGTGAACTGGCCCCCCATTTAAAAAGTTTGAGGACCCCTGCCTAAGAGCCTCAACTCCCAGATCTGGAAAATGAGCACACCCTAGCATACTCGATAATGTGAACTTCTGTTAATTGAGCACCTACTAAATGCCGAGCAATGTGCTGGTGTTTAATGTGTAGTATTTCCAATAGTCACGACAAACATAAGAGGTGAGTGGGCCAAACTTGATTACATTATTAATTTGTGTCCTCAACAAGTATTTATTGAGAGATTGCTGTGAGCCAGGCACTGTGCCAGGTGCTGGCTATTCCAGGGCAAACAAAAGCAGACCCGCTCACGGTCCTCATGGAACTGCCAGTCTGGTGCATGATGGTGTGTTATAAACTGCATGTGAAGGTATGTGCACATAAGTCAGAACACCTCGCCACAGTGTGGAAGTATGTGTGAGCGTGCACGTACACACACACACACACACACACACACACCCCAGCCCTAGCTCCTGTTTTGTCATCCCCAGCATGAGCTGTTTCACCCAGACCAGGCTTGTTATTCAGCCATCTCAAAGTCTTTACTATCGCTCTTCTGCCCTGAACTTAACCAAGTCTTACTCATCTTCTCTTCCATAAAGTTTTCCAGTTTGCCCTAACCTACCGGGCAACTTTTTAAAATCAGACTTGGCTCTGTCAGTTGTTTAAGAACAAAAATTCAACTTAAAATGGCTTAATTGATGAACCAAATTCACCTATTTAACTGAAAATCCAGCGTGAATGGTATCAGGCATGGCTGGATCCAGGAGCTCAAATGTGCTCCTGAGAAGTTGGTTTCTCTCTACTGTCTGCTCCGTTTTCTTCTGTTTGGACCCGTTCACAGACTCTCCTCCCCAACCCAGGTGGCAATATGGCCTTCCCTACATCCTTTTAGCTTCCTGCCCAGCTATAAGTCTGGGAGTCTCCCAGATTCCCTGCAAGTTGCATTGTATCTCATTGGCTCTGGATGAGTCACATGTCTGCTCCTGAACCAATCAGTGTGGTTGGGGGAAGCAGTTTCCATGGGCTGTAAGTCACGTGGACCACTCCTGAGCTAGAGAAGGGGTAGCAGATGCCCACCCTGGAACTCTGGCTGAGAACAGAGCCCCAAACAAAAATGCAGAGGCTCCACTGGAAGGATGCTGACTAGGTGCTCAACAGCCAGAAAACACCCGGCCCCCTCCCTTCTGGAAACACCAGCACACTTGGATCCCTCCCACCTTTGACAGGTCATCAGGGCTCATGCGTGACCTTTGTCTTTGCAAGCCTGACCTGGCCATGCCCGGCTGGCAGACACCAAATGTCCTGTCATCTGTGCAGCACCCCACGTACCCCCAAGATTCACCCTGCACACAGGAGGCCTCTCGACCTCCCAAGCGAATGAATTCCAAAGTTCCAGGGAGGGGTGGGCGACCCTGCTTGCCTCCTTGGAAATGCAAATTACAGTCTCGTAGGGCTGAACACGCTGCTTCCCTCCTCCAGGCCTCATCACAGGCAGAATCTCTAAATATCCTGAAAAATACACTCCCTCCTTTTTAAAATTCCTCGCCACGTCCGTGCCTTGTCTCAGAGCAGCCCGATAATCAAGTTACCCGGGAATACTCAGGGTTCTCTGGGCCGAGGACGGGGACATAGAACGTCCGCTCTTGTGCCCCGTTTCCCGCGCCCCGTCCCATGTCTCCCCCATGAATGGGAAGAGCCACCTTGGCAGAGGTGCAAGGATTCCTGGGCGCCCAGTTATCAGGGGCCTGGGGACGGAGGCGCTGTAACAGGGCTGGGGTGGAGTCAGAGCTGGCCCGGGTCCAGGGTGGGACCTTCTGCAGTGGGCAACAGGAGTGAGCCCCGTGCTCTGGGCTACACTTGGGCAATAAGGTGCCCCTGCTGGGCCAGAATGTCACTGCTGGCCTCGGGGGCCTGGGTGGGAGGCCCAGGTGGACAGGGAGCAGTGGCCCTTCCCAAGTCCCCCTCCGAAGGCTGGCTGAGCACTCTGTCCCGAGTCACTAATCCAAAGGTGGGCAGATGCCATGAAAGGGGTCCCGGTGTCGGGGGTGCAAAGAGAAACAGCAGTGACGCTGGGTGTTGGGAGGCTCTGGGGTGGTGACATCAGTGCACAGCCAGTCTGGGGACAGGCTGGCAGACTGTGAACTTAGATGCACCCAGCACATCCTCCTCTCTCTGTCTGTCTGGAGGGCCTCGCTGGCGTGCAGAGATGGCATGACGATGTGTGTGGTTGCAGCTTGCTTTGTTCCTGAAAGAAATCAACCGAGTCCACTGATGGGAGAAATGACTCGTGACCATGAAGGGGGGACCCCGGGAAAAAGATAAGGCCAGGCTGCGAAATGCCATCAGAAGGGATCAGGACAGAAGGCTGCTTAGACAAAGCAAGTTGTAGAACTTCTCAGGCCCTCAATCAGGCGTCATCACCGCAGCCTCCTGCCCACCCTGTATAAAGCCCCACCCCACCCTCGCACAGCTGGTCACCGTCTGCCGTCACATGCTGTGTGTGTTACTCACTCATCTGTTAACTCGGTCTCCTCTCATGGGAACCCAAGCCCCATGAAGGCCTTTTATCCTTTGTTTTGTCCACTGCTGTATTTGTTGGATGAATAAATGAGTATGTGCAGTATGACACAGTTAATGTAAAAATGCACAAAGCAGTACTGTTCCACGTAAAAGAGCGTCGGGAAAGATACTTCCCAGGAGGACCAGGGTTGGGGGTGGTGAGGGGTGATCACAGGGAACCCCAGTGTTGTGTGTACTGTTTTAACTGTCACAGGGAGCACGCAGGCGTGTGGTTCTCGAGGAAGAATGACTAACACTTATTTAGACACACTGTGTGCCAGATACTGTTTGGATCATTTTACATAAGTTAACCCAAGGCTTGTGAGGTCCATACTCTTACTATTCCCAACTGGTGGATGAGAACGCTGAGGCACAGAGAGGCCAAGTAACTTAGCCAGGCCACACAGCTAGTAAGGGGTGAACCCAGGCCATTTGGTGTCAAAGTCCCAACTGCAGCCATGGGCCAACTCTTTGTATGGCCCTTGAGCCGGGAATGTTTTTTACATTTTCAACTAGTTGAAAAAAACCAAGAGAGTAGTTTTCCTGTGGTGTGCACGTGCAATGGAACGTTACTCAGCCTTTAAAACGAGGGAGAGCGTATCATACGCAACAGCATGGGTGAACCTTGAGGACACTGTGTTTAGGAAAATGAGCCAGGCACAAGACGGAAACTGCACGGTTCCACTTGTAGGAAGCATCTAAGTAGTCACACGGTGGCGTCTGTCAGGGCCCCAGTGGGGGGAACGAGGAGTTGCTGTTCAACAGGTGTAAAGTTCCAGTTACGCAAGACAAAGCCGTCCTAGAGATCTGCGTGCGGTACACGCTGAGCTTATAGCTAACGATATTGTGCTGTATACTTAAAATTTTGTTAAGAGGGTAGATCTCATATTTTTTTTAAACCACCATAAATTTTTTAAAAGAGTAATTTTCATGACATGTGAAAAATATGTGAGATTAAAATTCTGTCCACATGCAGCGCTTTGCTGGAGCAAAGATGCGCCCGTTCATTCACCCCATGGCCGCCTTCATGCTGCGGCCACGGCGATGAGCAGTTGCGACTGAGACACACGGCACGCAGAGCCTAAAACATTTACTGTTTGTTACCTTACAGGAAAAGTTTGTTGGTACCTGCTCTAAATCACCGTATACTGCCTCCCACTAATCATTTAGTTTGTGAAAAAAAGATAGGCCTGACCAAAAAAAAAAAAAATACGAAGGCCTTGGCTCTAGCTCTAGGTGCATCGCTTGTTAGTGTTGTGAGCTCAGTTTCCCCATCTGTAAAATGGGTATACTGTCCACTTCTTAAAGTTGACGTGATAATGTGTGATAACAATAAGGGCCTGTGTACATCGTGGTTTTCTGGGTGCCAGGCTCTTAGTACATTCTTATCAAGTATTTACACCACCGTCTGAATAAGGGGCTGTTAATTAGGCCCATTTTTTAGGTGCAGAAAGTCTGTAAGTCTACAAGGCCTGGGGGTGGCTTTCTGAAGAGCTATCAGTCCGTCTCGGGGTTCTAGAAAACACACCTGGCGGCCCGTGTGGGCCTCCCAGCCATCCACCTTCCTGTTCACAGATCCAAATCTCTAAGTCCCTCCTCACGGCTCACCCCAGGCACCCAAACTCAGCTTGTTTGTCCAGATCTGAACTGGGCATTTCTCTGCCAACCCAGACATTCTCTTTCTCCTGGAGCCCCCACCCCAGCCCTTCCCCCAAATGGCCACACCAGAAGCCAGTGTGGGGACTGGGGGACGCTGACCGCTCCCTCTCATGCACCCCACACTTCCAGTCAGCGGCCACGTCCTTTCTCCCCGTCTGCCTCCCAGACAGCGGGACACCGTCCCCACCACCCTGGCCTGGGCCTCCTCACCCTAATGCTGACGCCTGGACTTGGCTCTCGTGCTGTGGCCAGAGGGATGGTGGGCAGCTCACTGGCCAATTCCAGACTAGCTGCCCACGGGGGGAGTCAGGGTAGTGTCCCCCCACCCAGTCCGCATGGATGGGTTGGGCAGGAGCAGGTGCGAGTGTCAGGTGTCATGGCAGAGGTCCCACAGAGCCAGCAGAGATCAGGGAAGACTTACAAAGGAGTGGCCTTGGAGGAGGTCTGGTAGGGACAGGTAGCTCCTAGACATGCAGAAACCCTGCCCAGCCACCGAGACAGTAATAATTAGGTGACCGTTAGGATTTAGAGCTGCCTGTATGCAGGACACTGTGACAAGTTTAACATCTATTAGCACTTTTAACCCTCACTCCAGCCTTGAGAAGCTGGTACAGTATCTGACCCCCACACTTGCCAAACATGAAGCGTCACGGAAACTGTGGGAGCCCTGAGTTACTCTTCCTAGGTCTCCTCTGCTCCCACCTGCCCCTCCCCCAGAGGTAACGATATCCCGACATGCCTTTATTTTTTCATTGCACGTGCAGATATCTCAAGGTACATGATATTGTTGTGTATGTTCTTAGACTTTATATAAATGCTATTTATATACAGCGCTTATCATCCAATAGAACATTGTAAGATTTATCCGTGTTCTAAGATTTATCTGTATTTAATCCCTGTTGATCCATGTGGCTCTAGTTTATTCTCTGTCACTGCTGTGTAATCCCGTTGTACATCTTTTGCTGGGAATGAAGGTTAATGGTAGCTTTATATTAATATTTTTAAAAATGTTTAATCACAGCCAAACGGGCATATAGTTCTAAGATCAAATGGTGAAGATGGGTTTATGATGAAGAGCAACAGTCCTCTTCCCACGACACTCCCCCGCCAGAGGCTGCAAGTTTCTACTGGTGGTTCCCACTTCGGTCGTTGCCATTTCCTGACTCATCCCCTTCAGGCACTGACTACTGATTTCCTGTCGGGGTACAGACCACTCCTCTTCACCCAGGAGAGCTTTGCACCATTTTTAGATTCACTATTAGTCATCTTTGTCATTTTAAGAAATTTTCTAATACCTTTAGATCATATTCTAAAACTATAGCAGCAGCTCTCTGCTTAATGTATTATGTAACATAATTTTTATGTAATAAATTCTATAGAGCCACCTTATAAAACCTTTGTATTTCTAAATACTAATTCATAAACAGTATTCAACGAAATGTATATAAAATACCAAATGATTTTCTCCCCTTCTTTCCCCTTTTCCGAGTCCTCAGTGCTAATTCATTTCAATATCTTTCCTTCTGAATCTTTCCCTGATGCTCAAAAATATGTAAGGTTGGGGTATGGCTTCTTGTCTCCACCCTGCCTTCCCCCTTTCCCCACCCACAAAAAATAAAATCTTCCTGGATTTGACTCTGTAGCTTGATCTCACCCTTAATAGTATATCTTGGACAGCTTTACACATCAGTAACTATAGATGTAACTGCCTTTTTAATTCTGCACATCATTGCATAGTAGGAAAACAGTGTAAGTTAGTCATCCGCCTACTGCTTGGTCACTGCAATATGTTTTTGATCTATAAACAATATTGCAGTGACCATCTTTGTGCATATGGATATAATGGATACATGTAGATGTATGAATACCTCATGGTATGTATATATGTTGTCCACTTTGGGGTAGAAGATATAGTCCCTTCTTCACCTTTTTTTTCTCTAAAACAATATATCTTTTTGAAAGTGATAGTTTTGAGCAGAGCTACTTTCTAGAAAGCAAAGCTTAAATTTCAAGAACTCATCACCTTTAAAAGAGATTAGCAGTTAAAAGATTTACTAAATCAAGAAGAGTTTATGCAGATCTCAACCTCTTAGCTGAGCTTTTAAAGCCCCCAACTTCTGGCCATTTACTTTTCCTCCAACTCTTCTCTTCTCCATCCCAACGTGTAAGTCATCCCCTTACTTTTCTAGAGACATTGCTGCATGCCTTTGTGCTGCTCCTTATATTATCTCTGTATTTACCTGCTGACATTTTATCCTCTTTCCAAGTAGCTAGTTGCCACCCCACCCTCTTTTCTGTTTCTAGAATACATGGCATCCTCATTCCTGCCTCAGAGCCCTTGCATTTACTGTTACCTGTGCCTGAAACTTTTCCTCTAGATCAGTGATTCTCAATCCTGGTTGCACATTGCAATTCCCTGGGGAGTTTTTTAAGTCTAATACCTGGGCCTAACCACAGGCCAGTCAAATCAGAATCTCTGGGGGTGAGCCAAGCCATCAGTAAATCTCCCCAGGGTATTCCAGCAATTTCCAGTGATACAGATCTTCCCATGCCCAGCTCCTCATCATTCAGGCCTCAACTCAAATGTTACCGCCTTAGACAGGCCCAACCTGACTGCCCCAGCCAAAGTGTTTCCCTTATCCCAGCTCCTGGTTACTCTTTGTTACATCTCCTTATTTTCTTCATCTTTCACATCTCGTAACTATTAATATCTTAGTCCTTTATTTACATATTTCTCTGCTCCTGCGCCCAGCATAGGCACTCTAAGAACTCAAGAATGTACTTCCCCTGCATAACCGTGTCCCCAGAGCCTTGAAAAGATGTCAGACTTAGGAACCAAGACTCAGGAGTCCCGGGTCCAACATTTCCTAGTTGTGTGACATTGGGTTATTCATTTAACAACTTTGTGCCTTAATTGCCTGTTCTGGAAATAGAGCTTGTCATCATACCCACCTCCTAAGACTATATAAGAACTAAATGAGTGAACACAAGTAAACTCACAGCAGTTCTTGGCACATCATAAGCACTTGATATTGTTAGCTATTATTCTTTTAATATCCATGATGAATGATAAATTGCAATTCCTCCTCCATCCTCCCTAACCTGTTCTCTGCTTTATTCTCTGCTGAGCTTTGCACCATTTGACATAATGTTTATTTTACTTATTTACTGTCTGTCTGCCACCTTGGCCGTCGACTCCACGAGGGCAGGGATTGTCTTGTTTTGTCACTGCTGTGTCCCCAGTGCCTACCACGGTGCCTGGCACATAGTGGACACTCAGTACGAATACACGGATCCTCACGCGTTCTCCTGTCTCTCCTCCACCCCCCAGGATTACCTCACAGACCTCATCACCAATGACAGTGTGAGCTTCTTCCGCACCTCCAAGAAGATGTACCCGCACAGGCCGGTCCTAATGGTCATCAGCCACGCAGCCCCCCACGGCCCTGAGGACTCTGCTCCCCAGTACTCACGCCTGTTCCCCAACGCGTCCCAGCACATGTAAGCCTCAGCACCCTGCCTGCCAGGCGCTGGTTAGCAGTGAAGGGGCGGGTCGGGCGTTAGTAACAGTCATGTTAACAACAGGGACATAGCCGTGCCTTCTCTATAACCCTCCTGGTCTAAAGAACCCAAGAAGAGTCTATGGTGAAACCGAGAAACAAATCCAGGCAGTCTGACTAACAGAGCAAAACAGGAGACATGAGTTTTTAACTTGGGATCCACGTCCTCCCAGCAAGAGGTCTGTGGATGGGCCTGCATATCATAGGTTTCCTTTAATCCTATGTATTTTATTTCACACATTTAAAAACGTGCTTCTGAGAAGGGTCCAGAGCGACACCAGACTGCTAATTATTTGCCCGCATTTATCGAGCTGTGGACGATGTGGCAGGCTCTGGGCTGGTCCTTCACATTGCATCAAGTTCCCGCATACTCACAGTGACCCTGGTGTATCAGTCATCTCTTGCCGTGTAACAAATCACCCCAAATCTAACAGCTTAAACCAAGATACACATATTATCTAACAGTGTGCATCTGGGAGTGGCCCTTCTGAGTCCTGGCTCAGAGCTCCCCAAGGTCCTGATCAAGGTGTCACCGGAGGCTTACCTGGGGCTCACTCACACGTCTGGTCCTCGCCACGTGGGCCTCCCCCAGGGCTGCTTGAGCGTCCTCACAGCGTGCTAGCTGCCTTCCTCTAGAGCAAAGGATCAGAGAGAGAAAGCGAGGCCAAGAGGGAAGCCACAGTCTGTCATAACCTAATCTTGGGAGTGACTCACCCTCGCTCTGCCGTGTGCAGTTGGTCGCACAGACCAGGCCCCCTGCAGCGTGGGAGAGACCGTGCAGGGCGTGAAGACCAGGAGTGGTGATCTCTTAGGGCCATCTTGGAGGCTGCCCGTCACACTCAGGATTCCCACTTAACAGATGGGGCCACTGAGGCACAGAGGGATGAAGGACCTTACCTGAGGTCCCCAGCTGCTACGTGGCACAGCCAGGATTCGAGTCCAGCTCCCACTGACACCTCCTACCTCTGTCTTCCCTCCCCCAGTCCTCCATCCAGCCGGCTTTCAAAATCTTTCTGGAAAGTTCTGCTTTTCTCTGCCTCAAACCGCTTCCCACTTAGCAGAGATGCTCAGCAGCCCTTGCTGTGACATCGCAGGGCCGCAGGGACGGGGCAGTCTGGAATCCGCCTGGATATTAATTTCCATTACAGTCAGGACACGTTGCGCTCTCCAGGCCCCTCGTGCAATGGCTCTATGACGGGGCCCAGAGTGGCTGCAGGCACGACGGCGTGCTGGCCTGCTGTCCCTGGGCTCTGGGGAGGGGCTCTGACAGGAGAACCACCACATTCCCGGACCGCGGCCCCGCCCTCACCCCAGGGTGGCTGCGTCGCCTCTGTGCGCGTCTGATTGCCTCGTGCCCCCAAGCCCTCCCTCCTCTGCACCCGGGACCCAGCCCCCGACGAGGGCCCGTCCTCGCGGGAGGGGTGTGTGGCCAGCCCCGTCCCATCTAGGGAAGCGTGGGGGCGCACTCTGCTCCCGCAGCAGCTCCTCTGAAGGAGGCGCTGGCTGCACCCCAGCAGCCCTGGAGTTGGTGAGGAACCGTCTGGCACGGCCTGCTCCTTCATTTTCCCTTTGGAATGAGGGCGACAGGGAATGAGAATGAGCAGCGCCTGCCACGACTTACCCAGAGACTGCCCTCCGCCTCGTTAGGGGTGTGTTTGGAAGCTCTTAGCTCGGGGTATAATCATTTCCAGAACAAAACTGGCAAGAAAAAGGAAGCTCTGCAGCTGGGGTGAATACTGATGACAGTCAGGAAGGGGTGAAGAGGGAACAGGGCCGTGGGGTTCTGGGTCTTGCTGCTGGGGGTCTCCCGTCACATCTCCCTCACCACCCGCCGGAAGCCGTCCCTGCGACCCAGCAAGTGCTGCTTGACGCCAGCACTGTCCCAGGTCCACCTGCCACCCAGCACCCTTCACCCTTCGCACTGCACACACACACACAGATGCACGCACGCAGGCACACATGCAGACACACATGCAGACACACATGCATGCAGACACGTGCAGATGCGCACACAGACACAAGCATGCACACACACGCAGACATATACACACAGACATGCACGCAGATGCACACACTGACACACATGCACGGAGACATAAGCAGACACACATGCATGCACACACGCAGATGCGCGCACAGACACACATGCACGCAGACACACAGATGCACACATTCACATACAGACACGCGCACATGCACGCAGACACACACAAAGAAATACACACAGGCAGGCACACAGGATCAGACACGAATGTACGAGCACAGGCGCGTGCACACATACACACACAGGGACACACAGACACAGCCACCAGCCCTCAGCCCTCCCTTCAAAGTGTGGCGTCTGAGGGGACTTGGGGGCCTCGCCCACCCTAACCAAAGCCAGCCGGCCTTGGGGCGGTGGGGGACACGGCTCTTGCCGACGCCCCAACACACGGTGTGAGTCACACACACACACTCCCCGGCAGAAGGGCAGGCGTCCCCTCCCTCGGCCTCTGTGAGCACACCAGGCACTGCGGGGAGGGGGAGGCGAGGGTGTGGGATCTCGGTCCGCAGCGCTGGGTCCGTGTGAAAAGGCGACACCGTCCCCGGGGAGCCCCGCCCGACCCCGGCAACCAGCCGGCCGGCATCGGCCCGCGCAGGACGCGGCCCTGCTTCCTTCTGGCCTCAGAATCCTCCTCCAAAGAGCACGAGAAAAGGCTGCGAAAGTCATTCTGCCGCAGGCTCTGGACAAGCTCTGTCCTCGCTGTTCTCGGGGCCACCAGCCCAACTTCTAATGGGCTCGAGACGATGCTAAAATCGCATCCCGGAATCCAGGCCTGCAGGGCGGTTTCCCGCGTGCTGGGCTGCTCTGGAGCAGCTCTGAACCACACTGTCCCCAGGGCCTCCGGCTCCTCGGCGGGGCCACAGGGGACAGCAGTTCCATATCACAAGGCGGGCTTAGCGCAGGCGGCCGAGGGTCAGCCGGGGACTCCGAGAGCAAGTCCGGGAGGCGTCTCCGTGACTCCCTCCCGCCCCTCACCGCAGCCGTCTGCGCAGTTGCCCTGCCGCCCTCTCTACCTGGGACCCGTTTGGTATCCAAGACGCTGCTACAATCCCGCTGTGGCACTTACTCCCCGAAGCTCCGGGCCCTCTTACGACCCATTTTGAAAAAGGCTTTTGTCTTCAAGCTGTGGCAACTCAACCTGTTTTTTTGTTGTTGTTTTTGTTTTTTGTTTTGAGATGGTCTCACTCAGTCATCCAGGTAGAGTGCCGTGGCATCAGCCTTGCTCACAGCAACCTCAAACTCCTGGGCTCAAGCAATCCTGCTGCCTCAGCCTCCCGAGTAGCTGGGACTACAGGTGCATGCCACCACGCCCGGCTACTTTTTCTATTTTTTTTGTAGAGACAGGGTCTCACTCTTGCCAAGGCTGGTCTCGAACTCCTGGCATCAAGCAATCCTCCTGCCTTGGCCTCCCAGAGTGCTAGGATTACAGGCGTGAGCCATGACACCCGGCATTGACCTTTATTTTCAGCTTTCACTGAGGGGAACGTGGCCCTGGTGGCTTGTCACCCCCAGTGTGAGAGCTTCTGTCAACAGTGTGCCCCACCCAGGTACCCTGCAGTTGGGGTTTTCCTTAGCTGCGATCCTGGGGCCTGGCAGGAGCTCAGGTGACAGGAGGTGCTCTTGGTCTGGGACTGACTAACACATTACTGGAAGCTTCCGGAAAGTTTCAAGGCCATGAACTGGATTCACTTGTGTCTTTCTACTGCTTTACTCCTCCAGCAGGAGTGTGTTGGTCAGGGTCCTGCCCGAGCAGCCATGGCGTGAGAGACTCCAGACAGGCCACGTTGTCAGGGAGGCGTCTGTGAGCCAGTGGCCAGGGCTGGCCCTGTGACCACTGGGGTTTGCTCCCCGGTTCCGCCTTTGGCAAGTTGCTGCCTCTCCTGAGGCCTCGGTTCCCTCATTTCTCACCTGAGGAGAATGAAAACAGTGCCAGCTCCTGGGACTGTTAAATGAGATGATGCTGGGTGAACCCTTCAGGCCCTGCTCAGCCTGTGACATGATCACAGATTTGTCCCCTCATCGTTAGTAATCACCGCTGACCCCATGGCAGTTGTCACAGAGCATGCTGGCCCCATCACTCACTCCATGAGCAGGTCCCCGACCCTCCCCAACCCTCTCTGACCCTCTGTTTCATCTTTGGTCAGTGGGAGATTACACCAAAAGTGGAAGAATAATCGTGACAATTAAAGAGCGTGGCGTGTCCCAAATGCACACACTCAGGTACCGTAGGTCTCACGATTTCGGCCATACGTGCATTATGATCATTTCAGTTTCCTTTGTCTTAAACCAAAATCTGTTGACAGTCTGCAGCCCCGCCAACGGTGACTGGAGAATAAGTCCAGTGCACACAGGACGGCGCCGCACGTGCGCGCTGGGTCCACGCGCCTGCCCGGGTCTCTGCTCTCAAGCCTCTTCCCTGTTCCGAAGGGGGACGGGCGAGCTCTAGAGAGGTGTTAGAGACTGGCACCACCGGCAGGCCTGAGAGCGCACAGGGACTGGCGTTCTCGCTTTAGCTCAGAGTCGTGCAGCGCTGCACTCCGCGGGCCTCTCACGCCTCACCCAGCAGGCCCAGCAGAGCCCTGCGGGCGGCGTCCTTTGCCCCCAGTGAGCAGAGCCGCCGCCGGGCTGCGGGGCGGGGCTTTGCCTGACGGCCGCTGCGTCTTCCCCGCAGCACCCCGAGCTACAACTACGCGCCCAACCCGGACAAGCACTGGATCATGCGCTACACGGGGCCCATGAAGCCCATCCACATGGAGTTCACCAACATGCTGCAGCGCAAGCGCCTGCAGACGCTCATGTCCGTGGACGACTCCATGGAGGCGGTAGGTGGCTGACCCCTGCCCGCAGGGCCTCCCGGGGGAAGGAGCCGGGGCAGGGCGGCAGCGCCAGCCAGAGTGCCGTGCCAGCCCGGGAAAGCCCTGAGCAGTCCTGTGGGAAGTCCGCATTCTAGATCCGTGCCACTCGGCACGACAGCCGCACGTGGCAAAGTACTTTTTCCTGCTGTTACTTACATCTCTTTTGAGATGTCACTTGCATACGATACAACTCGCCCAATTAAAGTGAACAATTCGGTGGTTTTAACGTATTCAAAGTTGCGCAGCCATCGCCACGGTCACCTTTTAGAACGTTTTCGTTACCCAAAAAAGAGACCTCGCAGCCCCTAGCCGTCACCCCCAGCACCACGGGCCACAGTCCAGCTTCATTCGCGACAGTGTCCTTGGGACACAGCAGGCAGGGAACAAAGTGACAAGGGTCCTCATGGAGCCTAAATTCCAAGGCAGGGACGCAGACCGTCCGCAGATAAGCAGCAGGGACAGAAGGTGAGAGGTGCTGGAGAACACGGAGGGGAGAGGGGACGGGGAGTGACAGGAGGCTGCAGTTATGAATGGGACAGCCCCAGGGGCCTCGCTGAGAGGGGACAGACAGTTGAGCAAAGACCCAAGGAGACGAGGGACGGAGCAGAGGAGGGACGGGCCTGAGATCTGTCGCCCCCGTGCCCACTGCCCCCCCCCCGTGTGTTGCAGATTTACAACATGCTGGTGGAGACGGGCGAGCTGGACAACACGTACATCGTCTACACCGCCGACCACGGCTACCACATCGGCCAGTTCGGCCTGGTTAAAGGGAAGTCCATGCCGTACGAGTTTGACATAAGGGTCCCGTTCTACGTGAGGGGCCCCAACGTGGAAGCCGGCTCTCTGTAAGTGCCTCAGCCCCCAAGGCCCCTGGGTCCCGGGGAGGCCTCTCAGCTCAGCTCGGGCCTCAAACTGTGCAGCCAGGGCCCCAGCCACGCCCCTGGGTGGCACACGGTGTTGGCAGGCGAACCTCGGTGCCAGTTGGAAGCACTTATGCCACCCAGGGTGGAATCCGATGCATTTTACACCCGTCCGTTGGGGAAGAAAAGGCCAGGAGCAGTTAGCACCTGTGAAACGGATTGCTTGTGCTGAGGCCACATGCCAGGAAATCCAGGGAGCTGGGGCGTGTGTGTGTCCCCAGTGGGCGGGAATGGCGCTTGGGTTTCTGTTCTGGGCCAGGCAGTCACTGGGCCTGGAGCTTGTCAGGGAGGAGCCTAGACCTGCATCCAGGCAGCCGGCTATCAGCTGAGCTCAGCCGGGCCAGCGCCTGCAGCAGCCTCCCTCCCTCCCCCTCCGTCCCCTCCTTCCTGGAGGACCACGTGGGCCACAGCCTGCAGCCGCCGTTCCCCTTGGGTTAACCTTTGAGACGACACGTTCTGCCAGCAGAAACGCTACGTCCGGGGCAGAGGAGAGCATAGAAAGGCCGTAATCACAGCAGCTGCCTCCCTAGATTAGCCGGGATGTGATGGAGACCGACTCGAGTGGCTTTTCTGGAAAGCAGATGTGTTGCCATCAAGACTCTCATTTGGTCCGACTTCCGTCTGCGCCAGATGCGATGCGGGGACACCAGCAGTCAGCGGGGCGCGCTGCAGATTTCCTGCTGAAAGGGCGTGGGCGCTGCGGTGTGGAATTCCAGACTGACATGTCCCCACTGCCTGGGACGTCTGGCGACAGTTCCAGGAAGCCATATGAGTTGAAGTCCAGAGAGGCTGCTGACTCTCTGTTGACCTCATCACGTCACGCCTGCCTTTCCATCTGCGTCCCCTCCTGCGATGACAGCTGTGATAATGACAGCGCACGCTCGTGCTGTGCTCATCGTTCAGACCACGGTCTGAGCATTTACAGCCATGTCATTCGTGTCAGCATCACGGCGACCCTGTGCGGTCGGTGCTCGTAGGGTCCCTGTCTTACACCCGGGGACACTGAGGGCCAGAGAGATTAAGTTGCCGGAGTTCACACAGAAAATGAGGACAGAGCTGGGGCCGGAAGCCAGGCGGCCTCTAGTCACACCCCCACACCGTGCACCTCTCGGGGACGTTCAACAGCCCCCGTGAACGCAAAGCAGCTGACCCACTAGGGGCCCCACGGTCCCTGGCACTGTGGGCGTGGCCAGCCGCAGAGCCTGACCTGGCTTCTAGGACCCAGAGCCCATCCCCCACGGACGAGAGGGAGCGTGCTCGTGTTGGGCTTGGGGCTGGACACACACGGTGTGTCTGTCAGCCAGCGCTCCTGTGGTTGTGAGCAGAAACGACCGCCAAACCACATGAGGCCAATTAAGAGAAAAGGAATGCAGTGACCAGAGTAACTGAAAAGTCCGAGGGTGGCTCTGGCTTCAGGCGTGGCTGGTTCCAGCAGTCATACAATGCAATCAGGGTGCTCTTGTTTTCTGTCGCTCAGCCCTGCTTCCTCTGAACTGGCTTCCTTCCCAGGCAGGCTCTTCTCTCCTGGCGGCAGCGTCAGTAGCTCCAGACTTCCAGGTGTCCAGTTCAGAAACCAAACTGTCTGTACAGGAGACCCGAGGCTGGTTCTCACTGCCCAGCTTGGGCGGTGTGGCCGTCCCTGACCCACTCACTGTGGCCAGGGGTGACAGGCAGGGAACCAGGCTGAGGGCATCAGGCAGTGGAATCCGAATGGGGTCAGGTAGTTCCTCCAGCATTGGAAGCTGTTACCGCAGAGCCAGGCGTGGTGCGGGCTGGGAAAAGCAGGGAGGCAGCAGGCTCTATCCAGCTGCTGATGCTGGCGTCAGCCCAGCGCCCCTCCCTCTACAGCCTTCTCTAGCTCCCTTGCCTCCAGATTCAGTTGTCACGCCTCACACTGGCCTTCGAGCCCCTTAATGACCCAGCTTCAGACCTCCAGCCGCACCCCCAAGTCCCCCAGCACCCTCGGTGGCCTGCCTGATGTTCATGGAGCACTGCGCTGGGGGTGTAGGGTCAAAGGTGACTGCAACCCTAGGTGCAGATGTGTGGTGATCCACTTAGCTAACATGTCACGAGTATCCACTGTGCCTTCTACGTGTGTAAGTCCCAGGCATACAGAAGTGACCAAAAATGTTGGCAGCCTAGAGTCTGACTGGGCATAGGCAGCAAACCAGAGAATGAGTGGAATGTGTAGTCCCCGGGAGGAGATAAGGCTCCAGGAGAAAGAGAAAGCAGACAAGGGGTGGGAGTGAGGGGGCGCAGTTCTCAGCAGGGTCCTCAGGAAGGGCCTCGTGCCGGGTATCTGTGCCGAGGAACAAATTGCCGCAAACTTAGCAGCTCGGAACGACGCAGGTGTGTGAGCTCATGGTGTCTGTGGCCCGCCGGCCGGGGCCCAGCCTCCCAGGGCGCCTGCTCAGGCTGGAATCGAGGCGGCGGCCAGGGCTGTGGTCTCATCCGGGGGCTCAACTGGGGCGTGTCCACTTCCCCACCCATCGCGTTGCGTGGGGGAGCGGGAGCAGAGGGCTGGAGCCACTTGGCCGGCCTCCCAGCCTGTCCAAGACCGGGTTGAATGTCCGGTCGCTGACCTCGGGAGCCACAGCCCGCCACCCGCACCACGTCCGTGGGGCAGCGGCGAGTCCCGGTTGACCCACTGGGTGTGATCACCTGTGCAGGGTCCCGGGGCCACTTAGAGTCTGTCACAGGCCGCCTCCATAGTGGTTAAGCAGAGAACTAAAGGGGTGAGGGACGGCGTCATGTGCTGTCTGGGGGAAGAACATTCCAGGCAGAGGGGACAGCGAGGACAGCGAGGGGCCGGTGTGGCCTCAGAGGCCAGGGCAGGGGCTGGGCAGGGCCAGGGTTTGGGCTGGCACCAGAGGCAGGGGGAGGGCCGGAGGGGTGCAGGGCGGGGCCTGTCCGCCCAGCTGGGGTGTGTCCAGGGGTCACAGAGGCTCAGGGGTGAGCAGCAGTGGGGTCTGGCTGGACTTGCGCTGCCGGGGGGAGTGGTGGTGTTGAGGGTCAAAGTGCCGGGAAAGGCGAGGTCACAGCTTCCCCACCTTCAGGCAGCCCCTGGCGACCCGCATCCCTCCAGCTGCCCCTCCCAAGCCAGGCTGGGGCCCCGTTGCTGGGTGGCTGGTTCCCCAACGTCCCTGTCTCCCCAGGAACCCCCACATCGTGCTCAACATCGACCTGGCCCCCACCATCCTGGACATCGCAGGGCTGGGCATCCCCGCGGACATGGACGGCAAGTCCATCCTCAAGCTGCTGGATGCCGAGCGGCCGGTCAACCGGTGAGGGGGGCAGGGCAGGCGGGGCAGGGCAGGCGGGGCAGGGACACGGGCCGGGGAGGGACTTCAGCCCCCCAGCAAGCGCAAACTCAGGCCCAAGCCCCTGTCGGTCCAGGGGTCAGGGGCCGGGTTCTGGGGTCGCCCACCCAGCCCCCCACCTGCCGTGGAAGGGAAGGACGGTCCCCACTCTGGGGTTCTGTCTTCCCCCCGAAATATGGCCAAGGTCACCGGCTCAGGCCCTGTCAGAGCTGGACTTATGCAAAGCTTTGGCAACAGCAGCAGTCATCGCAGCGGCCTTAGCACAAGTCCCGTGTTCCCGGCAGGGGTGGGGGTGTCGTCTGGTCCCCAGCGCCTAGGCCTTGTTACCGTCCGCGTTCTACCAACTTGGCCGTGAGCCCCAGAGAGGGCGAGTGCCCGTGGGAGGCCTCATAGCGCGTCTGGCTCCTGCGCTCCGCGGCTGTGGTGCAGCGGGGGTGGCGGGAGCTTGTGCCCAGGTGTCGTGTGGGGAGGCAGGAAGGGGACAGTGACAGCGGGGGTGGCCAGAGCTTGTCCCCAGGTGTCGTGTGGGGAGGCAGGAAGGGGACACTGGCGGCAGGGGTGGCGGGAGCTTGTCCCTGGGTGTCGAGTCGGGAGGCAGGAAGGGGACACTGCTGGCTCCACGGAGGCCGCTGGGGCGGGCGGGGACGCTGGCGTGGCCGCAGCGACACCTGG